>PVKA01053514.1:0-11198 GCA_004027165.1 Ctenomys sociabilis | reverse complement strand
ATTTTTATACAATGGAGTATTACTCAGCTATAAAGATTGATACACTTGAAACATTTATATTTAAGTGGATGCTACTTCAACATATACTCATAAGTGAAATAAACCAGACACACATGTGTAAAGATCATATATTCTCTCTAGTATAAGAAATCAAAAGATGAAATATAAGTAGAAAGGTATAACAACAACTAAAAAGAATTTAGTCAGATAGTTACAGTAAACTGAACTGCATATTTTGCAGGGTAATAATTAGTTTCTGTTCTGGATGGTTAACAACCTATGTTTACAGATCAAGCACTGGAGAAATGGAAGTGCTGCAAGGTCAGCCAACATTTTGGCCCTAGCCTTTCAAGGTCATTGAAGACTCAGGACATAGGAGAACCTGTACTGTAACATCATGGAACTCAGTTGCAACCCAAATTTTCTGATCAAGGAGCTTATTGAGCCACAAAGGAATGTGATCAATGATCTATATTGTGCCTAAAGAGAGTCACAGGGAGAGAAAACTTTCTTTTGGGTTTTCACAGAGCAAATTGGTCAGGCAATGCCAGTGACTCATCCACATGGCTGACAGGGACAAGGGATCTACAGATTGAGTTACAGGGTTACAGTATAAACCCTGAGGGAACTTGCCTGACCTCATGAGATATAAAAGTTACATTTTTTGTTATATAGGTATTGCTTTATCTAAGTCTTAACCATGTAGCAGAAAATTATGAGAACAAAGAATATAAAATAAGGACATAATAATAAGCTGAGTTGTAAATGGCTCTAGTCAACAACTTCTTCGAATAACTCACTATTATTGTGGACGGCTGGCTGGACTGTGCTGGATTGTTTTGTTGAATTCAAGCACCTGTAATAATTGAATGACAATAGAATATCTTTGACAGGACTAAACAAAAAAAGGGGATACAAAGGAAGAACCATTCTGTGTTTGTATAAATAGTACAGTTAGGATAAATATGCAGTAGTTTTGAGTAATTCTATGAGAAGAAAGATTTGCACTAACAGTGTTTGGACAGGATATTCAGTCAGCTTCTTGTGCTATGGATAACCACTAGGAAGATAACAATGTAAAATGTATTAATTATTGAAACTCTACTATAATTCAGCTTTAAAAAATAGGTTTACAAGCTGGGCGTGGTGGCGCATGCCTGTAATCCCAGCACTCGGGAGGCAGAGGCAGGAGGATTATTGGTGAGTTCGAGACCAGCCTGAGCTACAAAGTGAGCTTAGGCCAGCCTGAACTGCAGTGAGACCCTGTCTCAAAAAGACCAAAAAAGAAAAAAATAGGTTTACAGCTACATTCTGTTAATTCACTGATTAGAGGTATCTGCTCTAATAGTGCTTGTAAATAGAATATCATGTATGTACCTTGTAGAACAAAAAACCACTATGAAAACAATATGCAATGTATTAATTATTGAATCTGTCTTACTAATTTGATTTGAAACTGTCTCATTGCTATTTGTTCTTCAATTAAAAAAAAAACAACCAATGGTATCTTCCCAAATGTGACTGCTATTTGAAAAATCCTTAGAAAAAATGCCAACAGTAAGTTAAAAAGCTTATAGGAACATTTGTGAATAACTGATAACAAAAACTCTAATCAATCATGTTTTTCTCTCCAAATTACAACATTAAATCTTGACTTATAAGAAGATGCTAAAAATAATTTAGCCAAATACTTAGGATAAAATGTATTATTGACAGATAGGTGATTAGTATGAATACTAGTGGTTATTCTCTGTATTATTGTGTGTTTGTCTTGCCAGTTTTTAACAGTGGTCTATTATCTCTAGGTAAGTATTTCCATGTGTGCCTAACACTTTCTCTATTTGTCTTAAGGAAACCTTGTCTGAATAGTATAGCTTTCAGGCTCTATCATGCTGTTGTGTGGTAATGAGTGCTTGCAAGGCTTGTAGCACTCACAAATTAGCACCAAAAATTTTGCTCATGACTCTCGCTTATCTGTGCCATGGAGCTACCAATGCAGACAAATGATACAAACTGAGAGTCTGAGAGTCAGAAATAAGAATAGAATTACAATACCCGAGACACCAACGATGTATGAGGTGAGCCGCGAAAACTCTTGGCTCTGTGCCTAGAAGCATTTTCTGAACAACGGCACAGGTTGTAGATTCCAATCAGAGTATGACAACCTTATCAAGCCCAGGTGGCAATAATTAGAGGGGGAGATCACCGATGTTCCTCTAGTTTACAGTGCAGGGAATCAGAAGAGGCCCACATGTTTAAACTGTGCTCTAATATATTAAGACACTTTGAGGCCCGACAGAAAACAACAGAGAATTAAAAGAATCCATGATATTCTATTTACAAATACTATGAACCAGATGACCTGACTAGCAACACCTTCTAGGGAGACCTAGCAGCTCCAAAACTGGAAAAAATATCACCAAACACAGAGTATTCAGGGGTGACAATGGAAAGCTTCAGAGATGGTTAATTTTATGTAAAATTGATTGTGCCATATTAAAATAGATAGGTGCTATGTCTGGATTGTATTTTAGACATATTTCCAAATGATATTAACGTTCAAATTGGTTGGCCTTGGTCAAGGATTTGAAACATCTATCTTTTGAGAGACATCTGATCTGTTAAGGTCCCAAGTGAAGCGAACAGGCACACTAAAAACAAATTCTCTCCTCCACAGAGTTAGGACATCAGGCTGTTTCTCTTTACTGGGCTTTCCTGGTTCCAAGGGCTTCGGAGTCTGACTGGAATTCTATCGCCAGCTTTGTGGAGCCCAAGTTTGCTGGTAGAAGATCGTGATATTCTTCACTTCCATAATCGATCATGTGTGCCAATATTTTGTAATAAATGTGATACATGTACTACATAATGTAAACCCTAATACATAATGCTTTTGGTGGAAGAATATTGTACCCTTGGGATTAAGTCTTTTTTAGAAGAGCAATCCTCCCTCCCATCAAAAAACAATTTTCAAGAACTTCAAAAGGACAAGGTAATGTACCATAAAATTAGTTTCCTGTCAAGATAAAATGCAACAATATATAGAATCAGCAACATAATGCTTTCATTTCTCAACATCCAATTAAAATTAAAGAAGTAGGAAAATATGACATATCTTTAGGAAAGCAAGCCATAAAATACTTCAAAGGATGCAGAAGTGAACATATTAGTAGATTATAGGTTTAAAATAGTTAAAATAAATATGTCTAGCGATTCATAATAAGAATAACAATATTGAGGAAAAGAATATTAATAGAGAAATTAAAGATCCACAAGATAATGTAGAACTGAGAAATAATCACTGATAGGATTAAATAATTGGTACTGTAAAAGAAAAAATTAATAGATTTATAGACAGGTGAATAGAAACTGTATAAGGTGATGCACTGGGGGAAATGTTTAAAACTTAAATATAATGTCAGAGACATGAGGAAAAATATTTAAAAATCAAATACATTGGAGACTCAGAAAGTAAAGCTGTGGCAGAAAATACTTATTTGTCGTAGCAACTTTCTCATTGTTGGAAAAAATAACCAACACCTGGAACACAAGGAAGAGCCTCATTTTGGTGTGTTAATTTCCGGGGCTCAGTTCATGATCAGCTCAGAGGCAAAAACATCCAGTGAAGGGCATGACGAAGAGAGGTGCTGACCCGGGGAAGCTGTGGTGGACAGCTAACTGGAGGTCAGCTTCTTACACTGGGCTGAATTAAACGAGCACGGTGCTGGGTACAGGAGACCCACCTAGGGGTTGCTGTCAGTAGCATAAAGGCAGAACAGGAGAAGCTGCCAGAATGCTGTTAGGGATGCTGTTTGAAGAAGCTGTCGGAGCTGCTAGAAGCTGCTATCTCTCTTGGGCTGTTCTGCTGGAGGATTTGTCATGCTGGCTTTCCCAGTGAACTTTGGAGGAGCTCTGGTCCTCATCTTGAGCATCACTTTCTGGCTCTGGAGGGGAAGATAGATGGTGCTCTGCTCAGCCTCATGGAGAAGCTTGTCGTATTGGTTTTCCTGGCAGGAACTTGGCTTTCCTCATCATTGGCGGAGGTTGGTACTTCACTGTTGCTGAGGATGGCTGTGGTTCTTTTCGGGAAGCTCTGGTGCTTGCCTTGAGCATTGCTTCCTAGCTCCATTTCAGATTTCTCAGCCTGCTAGCACAGGTCCTTCATCCCACTGACATAGACTTCCTGGCTTCCCCACTGACCTTTGGGCCTTTCCAGCACAATCCAAGAAGTAGGATCCAGGCCCTCATCTGGATTCTTCAGAATTTAGTATGTGGATAGATTTCCTACACTTCTTGTATCTGATTCTTGGGTGATTCCTTATAAGCCGTATTTGAAAATGTACCCTGCATTATATAGTTTCCCTTGTAGAAGCCCCAGACCATAGCAGCAGCCAGGGAGAGGCACGTGCCTCTGTGACTGTGCTGCCCCTAACAGGTGCGCCTCTTGACAACACAGCGAGCCAGGAGCTCATCAAGGGATCAGTCACCTGATGAATATGTGAGCCAGTCCCCTTCTAAAATGCCCATTTTGAACACATGAGACTTTTGCAAGATAATTTAGATTTAAACCATAACCTCCCTTTTAAAAATGGACAAAAATTTTCCAATTTATTGGGAAAAATCGGCTTCCCATATTCATAAAGTTGAATGAATTGACAATGATAAAGTAAAATAGAACCATTTATATTATCAAGCAGTTAAAAAACATATACCAGGTAGAATTCAAAAAGACAGAACGTGTGAGGATGACAAAGATCAGAATAAAAGCTAATTTCTTATCCAGAACAATGTGGCATAGATACTAATGGAAACGTAGCATCAAAGAGCAGATAGAAAAAACAAAATCTTCAAACTGGAGCTCTAATTTCAGGTAACACTTCAGAAATACTTATGAAATAATATTATTTGTAAAAAGAGCTTGCGGCATTTGGTGGCTTCTTACAAAGTGAAACGTTCTTCTTCGGATCCCAAGTTTACTCTCAAAATATACATACCCAAAATATATACTCACAAAAAGTTGTGTTACTAATATTTATGGATGTTTCTTGCCTAACAGACAAAAAAATGGATACAGCATACGCATCCTTTAACCTGAACAGCCTAAAAATTAACTGTACTGTGTACACATAGTAAATTAACATTTAAACACGTGGTGGTACAGAAGTAGCAACATAAGGCCAATACATGAAAAGTACAAATATTTCTACCTTGAAAGTTTATAGCAAGGAAACATAAAGTAAGAAATCAGAGTGAAGGGGGTCGAGAGATGGCTCAGCGGAATAAGTGCTTCCCTGGTAAGCGCAAGGGCCTGAGTTCAATCCCTGGTTCCGAAAAAAAAAAAAAAAAAAAGGAATCAGAGTGAATGTGTAGTGTCTACAGAAGGAGGAAAGAACTGAATACCATGGAAAGGGAACTTTTCTGGTAAGTGTATGGCTGGATGCAGGTGTCATAGGCACGGAGCTGTTACACTTAATGTGTGTTTCATTGTTTGAACATTATATTCTCCTTAGGAATATTGTCCATGCTACCAATCAGTAATCCTTTGATTTGATTTTTTGTTTGTATTTCAATAAATAATTATGATGCAAAAATTCCCATAGTGTCATTGGGTAAAGTGAATTATGAGCACTTAAAGTACACTAAAATTACCTCAAGGTTTTACATAAAAAGTTATGATCCAACAGTACATGTTGTTTTGCTCTAAAGTCTTCTATTGATTGGATTGTTGAAATGCTCACATGTTTATTTATATAGTTGGCCATTAGGAAAATGCGCTGTTCCATTTTGAGGAATAATTTAATACTGCTCTGCACTCAGCAATTATCACAATTCTAGACAAACACGCTCCACTGGCCAAATCCCCAGCTCTGATATAGTGCTGCACTAGACGAGATTATGCGCTGCGTGCGCCTGGTCTCATCCCAGCATTTCGTAGCACTCAGGTTTGGAGATGGCTTTCTAATATCAAACATAGTTTTAGTTTTGCTAAACAGCATGTTTCTTGAAGGATAGGCAAAAAAAGAAGCTTTTATTTATTTATTTTTTTTACAATTTGGCTGAATTCATGGCAATTCCAGCCTTGCTCAGCTGGCAAGATTCAGCAGTTTTGTGACAGGGGTAAAGGCAGCGTTTAAATGCTACTGGCAGTTTCTCCAGGCCTTGAAAATAACAGATGTTCCAGATTTCTCTTTTTTCAAATTTCTTTTTTTTTTTTTTTAATTATTAATTATGTGACATTATGCTTGTTTTGAAAACAGAGGAACCTTTCCCACCTAAGTAATAAGTGATCATGATTGCTTTAATCTTATTAAAGGTCAAAATTCCACCTTTAAATTCAGTCTGATTTCAGTCACCTGAGAGCTCAGTATGGGTTGGATCCAACATGCTCTGGTCAGGCCCCGAAGGCTCTTGCTGTGCATGTGTGTCGATACCTTGGCCCAGAACTAAGATGTGTCAATTTTATACAATTGAGCTGTATTTGTCATTTTAATCACCAAAATTACCAGCATTATTCCTGTTAGCTGACCATTGCAGTACTGATTTAGATTGACTACTCTTGATCTGATTGCTCCCTAGGAAATTGATCTTTCAAGAGATAATCCAAGCAATTGTGGTAACAGCCATGACAACGTGATGGCCAACAGCTGTGAACTGGGAGCGCTTCTGAGGAGGTTGGCAGCTCTGCTCAGAAAAGTGTCATGGTAACTTTTGAATGCCTTGTAAAAATTAATGAAGTAATTGCCATTTTTATTTAACTGTTGCTAAATATAAAAAGGTAGTTCAATAAAATGACTATTTTTCTCTCATTTTATTCTTTCTCTTTTTTTTATGCATTTGATACAGGATCTACAGGGTCTTACTGTGTAGATCTGACTTGTAGGGATTCTCCTATTTTCAGCTTCCCAATCGCTGTGTTACAGGAGGGTACCACCGTGCCAAGTCTCATTCGCCATCTCAGCGCGCCTCAGGGGCGGGGCTGGCACGACACACCGGGATTGAACCCTGGGTGCTGCGCTCTGCCTAAGCGGGCGCATTAGTCTGCTGAGCTACCTGTCCGACTTCCTCAACTTTCTGCCTCAGGAAAGCCAGTAAAACAGAAACAAACAAACAAATAAAGCCAACAAAAACTGGTAATTAGTAAAATATAATGCCACAGGTGCAGTGGTTATCAAGGAAGCTACTGGGAGAAGTATCTCTAAGTTTGGTTATTTTAATATTAAATTCTCTATTTCCTGACATTTTTCCCCCTCAAGTTGCCGTTTTCTCCCATGCTCTCCCAGGGTTCTTCACTGCTACCTCGCTGTGTGAATCTACCTGTCACCTGACTAGATGCATTGTTCCTATTCCTGGATGAAGCTGTCTACTATGAATGTCTGGAAATCTTTTCTGCTGAAGAAAGTGCTAGAGTCCTTCATCTTCTTCACCTAGCTTCTACTTTCTGCATGTGAATATGGCTCCTTAAGAGAACCTCCCTGTACCTTTGAGAACAAATGCAGTATTGTCCTGCTAGTGTGGAACTATGTGTTTCTCATACTATCTGAAAGAAAAAAACTCCATTCATACATTTTTTTCCAGTATTTCAACAAATAATTATTGAACCGTTGCACATGTCATGACTTTTTGTATTATCTAAAACGATCATTTAGTTTTTATTTTATTGTATTTTTCTAGTTTTTATTTTACTTTTTTGCATTTGAAGGAAGAGCACACAGGATTTTCAGGGTCTCACTACTAAATCGGATTCATAGTGATTCTCCTAAGTCTCCCGAGAGCTGGGATTACAGGCGAGCACCACCACACCCGATCTCAGTCACCTTTTCAGCCCGCCCTGGGGGTGGGGCCAGCATGGTAGGCCTGGAGATGAAACCCCTGGCCCCTGCGCCTGCTTACTTTAATCCACTGAGCTATTTGGCCGGCCCGAAAATGATTATTTTTAAAAATTATTTTCTATGGAACCAGGGATTGAACTCAGGCCCTTGCACTTGCCAGCCAAGTGCATATTCTTTTGAGCCATCTCCCTGGCCCTTTAAAATGATTATTTAAATTGAGTGACTGTTATTAATTTTTCTTTTAATCAGGAAGCAGAAGACCTTAACTAAAAGTACAGCTACTTAGTGCTATCACACACAGGGCTTCATTTTCGACTGTAGTTTATAGCCAGCTGTAGCTCACTTCAGATATACTGAAGAGCATTGCTTCTTTTCATAGGGTAGAGTCTGTCTAATGTCATTATTCTTCTATGCCTAATTTAAATACATAAAGGCAAAAAGCAGATATGGGCCAAACTATAACAATTTTATAGGTGAAATAAATAGTATAATATGGCTTATATTTATGGATGAGTGGCACACAGGCAAATTGACCACTTCAGCTCAATAGAATTGGCTAGTTCTACAAAATGTATACTTAAGTCAATCCAGCACAACAATAAAATTCCGGGAAAGAAAAAAGAATGGGAATGCACATGCTCAGGTTATCCAATTAAGTTAATCTTGTCCCTTGGAGATACTTTGGCAAAGGGATTTGCAATGAGGTTAGGAGTATTATAACAGTGTTCAAGGAAACATGAAAAGTGGAGTTTGTTCCGTGGCACAAAATGTTCTTCCTCTATAAGTTATTATGGTCAGTTTAATTCTACCCATTCACAGAAGACCATTCACTGAATTTATCTACTTTTTCCTTTCCTCTTTTATGCATTTACTTAGAACATAAGTTCCATAGTTTTTCCTCCTAAATACCTCTGTATGTGAGCCAACATAAAAATGATGCAGATCTGGAAAAATGAAACAGAACAAGTTGAAGATGAACTGAGAAGTACCTAAAAGGGAATCCTGAAGTGCAGGTAGGAGACCAGTGTGGTTAGGCAGGAGAATTATATCTGCTTCTGTTATGATCTTTGTTCATTTATAATGGGAAAAATTTTATGGTGAAAGGAGAAGCTTCTACTGACACTTCAATCAAGGTGAATAACAAACATTATTCCCTTCTATTGTTGAACTCTATTTCCCTGCAGCCTGTACTCAGTGTTGCATAATCATTTGCCATTTAGACATTTCCTCTAGAAGCCTTGACTTAGCATTGTGGATAGACTCTTTGCTGGATTCCTTTTGTTTTCTGTTGGCTTTTGACTGTGACTACAATGACAAGTGAAAGGGTAATGCCATCACATGGTCTCCGTCTAAAATAAACACATTTGTGTGTTAGGTGAGTTTTTAATTCTATCTCAGAAGCATTCATAAAGACAATATTCGGTCATAGATTTAGGAAAAGAATAACAAAAGATATAATATATTAAGCCCTTATTTTTAATAGCTGTAGGAAAAATATTTTTCTTTTAAAGAAATATATTTGAAATGTGAGAGATAAATTGTGTGCAACTATGGAGCTGTTTTATAAATTTATATTAAATACATTTGCAAATGGCTTGTGCATATTTTCAAGATTTATATCACTTAAATACATGTGTGTTTGGTTTTACATGAATTACTTTAAGATTTGATTTAATTTTTTGTCTAACAAAGAGTTAAAATTTAATTTTTAATAATTTATGTTTAATTTATATTATGCTAGTGGCATATTTTTGTGGTATATAGATACTCCAATAGATTTAACAAAAGAATAAGAACGTTACATTACTCTATTAGTGTGCTAAAGTTATCTAGTAATGCATAACACTGTACTGTATCTTATAAATTATATATTTCTTATTCATTTAGGCCTCAATGTTATAACAAATGTAAACTTGAATAGGAAATATATTTAAATTCAGTTTGAGACAATCTTAAGTTAGTAGCAGGCATAGAAAATAGAAGACCTACTTCACTGGAAATAAAGGAATTTTCCAACACAGCATATGTTTTTTTCTTTAGAACAGAAAGGCCAAAATCTATCTTAACAATATTAGAACTAAGCAATGAATTGCATTGCTCTAAATGTGTCGTGAATCAAAGACGATTTTGTAATCGCCAGCACAACTCAGCTAAATGCCTATTCTGATTCTTTATGAGACAGAATAGTTATGTCAATAGTAATTACGCAGCTTGTCCTCTACTTGAATCTTTTTAGGGTGATGTAATTCACAAATAATATTCACATATTTTAAATGTATAATCAATGCTTTTCAAACTACTAAAAATGGTGCGAGCTATTGCCAGCATCTTACTTCTAACATTTCATAATTTCGAAAAGAGCCCCATATCACTAATAGCTGTTTCACATTCTCTCCACTCCCTAACTCCTGGAAACCACTATTCTACTTTTAGTCCCCATGGAGTTGTTTAGTCTGCATATACTATCTAAATGGAATCATTCAATATGTCTATTGGATTCATTTTTCTTTTGCTCATCCAAACTGTAGCCTGAATCAATACTTTATTATTTTACACAATTGTATAATATTCACACATATATCTATATTGTCTATATTGTCCAGCTATTGTGATTATATATTTATAATCCATTATAAATATATTGTTTATCCATCTGCCAGTTGATGGACATGGAGTACTTTGTACCTTGGGACTCATGAGAAGAAAGTTGCTATGAGCACTCACCTACAAATTTTTGTGTATATAACCCGGGTATACAGCAAAAAGTCTAAATGTTGGATAATATGGTAACTCCAGGGCTGGTAAAATAGTTCACTGGAATAAGTGCCTACTTGGACAAGCATGGGGCCAGGGTTTGACCTCAGGCCCCACATGATGCAGCACTGGTCCTGCTCCTGAGTGCGCTGAACCAGCCATGGGGACTGGGCTTGGTGGCATAAGTCTATAATGCCAGAAAGGGAGGCTGAAAACAGGAGAATCACTTCAAGTCCACACTTGTAATGAGGACCTGTACCAAATACATTAAAATAAAAATAAATAAATGAATAAAGAGATAACATGAAAAAATCATGACAGTAACTCTAAGAGTAATTTTTTAAGGAAATATATAAAACTTTGTAAAGCTGATATTGTTTTACATCAATTTTAGAGAGATATGATTGTCCCAAGTTCTCTACATTACTATAAACACATTATTGTTCAAGAGAAAAAAGATGTTTTTATGTTCCTATACCTCCTTTATGAATGAGGGGTCTGCTGTTAATTTAATAGTCTTTACAAAAGGTTCATGTAGAACTATATCATAAAGAGTAAATATATACATTTGGTAGCAGTGTGGTATATCATTTTCAAATTGTTAATGTAGCTAATTAA
>PVKA01053513.1:0-11202 GCA_004027165.1 Ctenomys sociabilis | reverse complement strand
TTTTTTTTTTTTTTTTTTTTTTTTTTTTGTCTTTTTGAGACAGGGTCTCACTATGCAGTTCAGGCTGGCCTTAAGCTCACTTTGTAGCTCAGGCTGGTCTCGAACTCACAACAATCCTCCTGCCTCAGCCTCCCGAGTGCTGGGATTACAGGCATGCACCACCATGCCCGGCTTTGCGTATCTTATTTTTTATACCTGAATTACATCAAAGATTCAATAATTAATACTTTCTACCTTGTTATTTTCCTAGTGGTTGTCCATAGTACTAGAAACCGACATAATATCCTGTCCAACCACCATTAGTGCAAATCTTGCCTCTCATAGAATTATGTAGAAGCACAGCATTATCTATCCCAACTGTACTGTCCATACACACACATCATGATTCTTCCTTTCTATACCCCTTCCTTTCTCTACACCTGTCAAAGATGCAGCCCCAATTTAAGTTAGACAAGCACCCAAATTATTTGTATAAGACGAAAGTAATACAAAGTGATCTTCTAATTCACAGGCAGCTGGCTAGGAAGAGGACTGCCTATGCTGCTACATGATTTTTGACAGCTAGGACACCAGAAAGGACACTCTCTAAGAGGATGACCACATTAATTGGTTCCAAGGCCATGCAGAGGAACAAGGCCAGGGAGCTTAGAGACAGGTGGTCAGGACCTCTAAATTCTTCTGCTGAGAGTCACTGCCTGAGCCGAGGAAGGCAGGGAGAGAGCTTGTACCTGTTCTGTTCTCTATTCCTTCCGAGGGAATAATTGCAAGATCAGCCTTTTCTTCTGCCTGGGTTATAATAGATTCACTTTTGGCACTGTGGATAGGACTGGGTGAAGTCAGGCTGTGAGCAAAGAAAAAGGGAGAGAAATAAACATTCTTGTAGAAGTGAGCTTTCATAATTTATCTTACAGACATGCTTGATTCATCTTACTCCAAGCGCCACAATACCTAACCCATCACAAGGATACATTATCTGTTGATGAATTTGAATGAATTAAACCAATGTATGAATGAATATCATAGTCCTAGAAAGACTTTTTGACAACAAATCTGTCTTTAAGCATAATTGAGAAGAGAAATATCAGAAGAATAGGTAGCCTCTACCTCCACCATCTCCAGGCCCATGTTCAAATACTGGTGCTAGTATGTGTCTTAGAAGCTTTTGGATCTGGAAGGAAATTTTTTTTCCAAATCTGATCTCTGAATACAAGCAGGGCCAGCAGAGTGGCCACAGATCTCTCTAGGCTGATTCAAAGGAGGGCACAGGGTGATAGGGTCATTCAGGAATAGAAGCTGCTAGCATAGCCAGTGTCAAGCAGGGAAGAGGAGCAGTAATCAACAACTGAGCCAGGACATGATAAGGGTAATAGGTAAAAAAGAAGAAAAACCTGCTAAGGATAGTAAAAGCTTACTAGATTTACTTTTGTCAGAGACTTATCTGTATTTTCCAGTTGTCATCAGAAACCTCACAACAACTCGTCAGTTCTGATCTAACTACTAGTCTTGGGAGGAACTGTTCAGATACTCAGGGAAGTGTGACTTTGCATCTCTGGAACAACAGCAAATCAGTAAAACAAGGTGGGAAACATGGGAGTGATGCTTTTCTGACAAGGATAAAGGAGTCTGAAGAGCCATTTCTCTTTGCACAGCATCTTGAGAACATCAGCAATGAAAGAATCTCAGGGGCTGTGGGGTCCGCAGACCTAGCCCCCCTCTTAGGCATTCTTGCCAAATCCATCACCCAGACAACAGTGAACGTGTCTAGGATTCACTGACCCACATAATGTGCCCCTGAAGTCTCCCAGGCTAATCCTCACAACACCGATCAGGAGTTAACATTTCATCTTCCTAGAAACCAGCAAAACAACAAGCGCCAAACACAGTGGAAAGAGCCAGAGATTTCAAAACCTGGGAAGCAGCCTGAGAACGAATGTCTCTTTGATGGATGTCAAGGAGCTTTGGTGGGAATAAGCTCAATCAATACTCTGTTCTCTTCCTTCTTCAAAATAGAAGTGGGGGAAGTAAGGTATTGCCCTATTTCAAGCTGAAGGAAGTTGCTAAACTGTATTTATAGATCCATAACTCAAACAGGTCAAAGGACAAGAGGTGATAATAAGTGGTATTCAGAAATGATGAGTGGTTTCTAGAATGCCTTTATCCATCTTTAACCACTTAGGCAATTATGACTCCCAGGCCAAAATGAATTAGCTGCTGGAAAAGCTACTGTCTAAGGATACTTTGTCATTTATGACGAGAACAGATTTATGATCTCTCAGGCCTCAGCATTTACATCTTGCAGAAATGGGAATCTAGGTGCTGAAAGAAGTCTGCGACCTCTGGCTCCTCTTGGAAGAGTAAGAGACACCATCACTTTCTCAGCTGACGAAGTGCTGTGAATGTCATGTTCCACTGCACGCATTTGCCTGGACCCCAGAAGGTATGTGCCAGACAAAGGTGGGGAGGATGTGTGGAAAACTACTTTCCTAAAAGCACAAACGCATGCTCAGCTCCACCCCTTTCCTCCCCAGGGAGCTGCCTCCCATATATGGGCAGAAGGAGGCGTACGTCTGGATAGCCAGCCCCACCGGGGGAGTGGCAGAGCAGCCAGAGGAAAACAACATTTCCCTTTCTTGAATTGAGGCTGCCAGGGTGAGGCCACAGAGGTAAGCCCAGGAAGCTAGATGGCCAAGTCAAAAGATTAAGGACCCAAGAAAGAAAAGTCCTAAGGCACCTTCCTGGGTCCCTAAATTATCTCCTTGAAAGGTAGATGCGGTCAGTCTTCTGCCTCAGGGAAGAGAAAAGTATTTTAATGCTGATTCCAAGATTTGTGCCTCTCCCCAATTCGTGTAAAAACCCTGTTTTATAAACAAATAATCCCACACAAACCATCCTAATCCTCTCTGGGGGCCAAGAATGACTAATTACAAATCGGGTCGGACTGGTGATGCATTTCTTAATTGCCACAGGTCTAGTACCTCTTCCATCTTTATCAGACAAGCTGTCTGTCAGCAAAGATACTTCCAGATTATGGAGTCCAATTATTATTTTTAAATGGGTAGTGGGCGAGGACGGAGAGTCCTGTCCCCCTCCTGCAGTGCCCTCCCCTAGCAGAGACACGGGATAAAAAGCCACCCCTTCTCCTCTTGCTGACTCCATCCATACACCCGCCGTATTCTGTAGTGATAACCCCTGTCCAGCATCCTGTCCGACGCGGTACGGCGCCTCACGCATCCCGTCAGGCTCGAGCATCCTCCTCCAGGCCCGGTCGGTCCCACCCCGTCCCCCACCTCTGAGCCAAAGTGGCTTCCGCTCACCATTTGACTTGCGTCCCTCCCATGGTCCCCTGTTGGCTTGGCTTCTGCAAGCCTGCTTCCCGGGGTGCGGAGGGAGGCTGAGAGTCACATCGCTCCCGATTTTGGGCAGATCTCCCCGCGCGGGGACCCAAAGCACGAACCCCGCAGGGAGGCTCGCGCCGATCGCTGGAGCAAGTGGGCCGGGCGGAGGCAGGCGTCTCGGGCCCCGAGCCGGGGGCGCTCCCGGGTGCGGGGCGCGCTGTCCCGGCGGCTCAGACTCTGCGGCAGCCCGGCCTGGGCGGAAGCCGCTTCCCCGCGCTGGCGGCCGGTCCCTGGCAGCTGCATGGCGGGCTCGGTGGCCGCGTGGCACCGGGTGTCTCCCGGAGCGAGGGCATCTCAGCCCATCTCCGCCCGGAGGCTGCTGGTCCGGGTCGGCCGGGTGTGCGGGGACCCTCTCCGCGCAGCCTCCAGCTCCCGCCCCTCCCAGGCTGAGCTGTCACCGCGGGGGGCAGAGGTAGGGGCGGGGCGGGGTGCCTGGGAGCCCTGGGGCGGGCGGGTGGGGTGGCGGGTGCTCTCCCGACCTGGCTCTGGGAGCGTGGCCGCTCCGCTCCGACCCCGCCCTCCGTGGACCCGGGTCCCGCAGATCTGAGCCGCGCGCAGCTTAGCCCGGATCCCGCGGGAGGGGGCGGCCAGTGGGGTGGAGACCGGGTGTCCCCGGGGACCCCGCGGGTACCGCCGCTTCCCTCCTTGCCCTGGGGCACTCGGTGCAGCGCCACAGTCCCAGCAACGTGCTAGGCTGTTCCTGGGGGCTGGGCAGAGGTCCGCGGAGCAACAGGCAGCACAGCCTCACCGAAGCCACCCTGGAGACGACCCTGGAGCAGCAGGGGAGGGGACGAGATGCCAGGGGCGATCTGCCTACTCCCCAGCCACTGCAGCAACTGCCCGGGTTTCCGAGTCACTTCGGAGGTCTTGGTGACCCCGAGGTGGGGGCGTGGGAGCAGCGGGGCTGGGGACGACGAGCTTGCTGAGTCCCCGGGGAGCTGACAGAGCCCTGTCCTGCCCTTCCTCGGGTTCGCTGAAGAAAAGACCGACTACCCCAGAAAGCTGAAGGAGGGGCTAGTGGTTGAGGAAAAGCAGAAGAGGAGAGGAAAATGGGATGGTGAATGCAAGCTGCGCTCCTTTATCTCTTCTAGGGAACAGTGTTCCTTAGCCCGTGGCACCCCGATCTCCAGTGGGTCCCTGTTCCGTCTCAGCCCTGCCTGAGGCTTCTCACCAGCGGAAGGAAGCTGGCGGTGATCCTCAGGTGGGGACACACAGATCACTGGGAGGCTCTGGAGAGGGCAAGGCCTGTAGGCATGTAGGGAGCAGGAGATCTCATTGCAGAAGGACGAGCCTCCATGGTTCAAACAGCAAGAAATGAAGCAAGGGTTTAAATTCCCCTTAAAAGCCCACCAAGTGCTTAATGGGTATGGGTTTCCTTTGGGGAGGCCAAAGATGTCCTCTAAGTGGACAGCAGTAGTGGTCGCACATCATTATGAAGGCATTCATTGAGACTGAATTACATACTTTTAAATGTTTAATGGTTAATTTTACATTATATGCGTTTTTACAAATAAAACAGCCCAACTATTGAATGTAAAAATTTAAAGTTGAACAAGGTTACCAGTATATTAAAATGCTGAGAAGAATGCCATAGGAAACGGTCCATCAAAATGAATGGAATTTTTTTTTTTTTTTTTTTTTTTTTTTTTTTTTTTTTTTTTTTTTTTTTTTTTTTTTTTTTTTTTTTTTTTTTTTTGTCTTTTTGAGACAGGGTCTCACTATGCAGTTCAGGCTGGCCTTAAGCTCACTTTGTAGCTCAGGCTGATCTTGAACTCACAACAATCCTCCTCCCTCCCGAGTGCTGGGATTACAGGCATGCGCCACCACGCCCGGCCCCTAAAATGAATGGAATTTTATGAGGAAAAGAAATAGGAGGAAGATGGGCTGGAGATGTATAGTGGTACTGCCCTTGCTTAGCCTGCAAGTCCTCAGTTCTATAAATTAAGTAATTTTTTAAAAAGAAAAGGAGGAAAAAAATAGAAACATAAAATACCCATGAGGGGTAATTAGGCTTAAACAGAACAGACTAACCCGGGTTTGCGTAGGAAAGAAAAGGTCATCAGATTATAAATTAAGTATGATTCCGCAACAAAATCAAGTTAGTAAATACACTAATGTGATCTAGGGATGTGTTTATAGGAGCATAATTTATATTAGCTGGGAAAATAATCTTTTTCTGCCACTGGCTTCCAGTAGCACACAGTGTCCTGTTCTGCTCTCTGCACTTGGCTGTAAGACAAACAACCTTGGCTAAGGTCACAGCCACTGTATAGTAACCCCCGCAACCCCAGCCCTACAAATGCACACTGGGAACACTAAGGCTTCAGTCAGACCTGCCTGGTGTTTTCTCCTGCTATGAGCTTTGAACACCTTTCTTGGGCCATAGCTTAAAAGAATTACACTCAGGCTCCAAGTTTCATGCAGTGCAAGGGCACTCACTGGCTGCCAGCAATACCCGCAGCTGTGTCAGCGATGGGCTCTGACAGGCCCAAGTCATGCCCCCATGTGGTCACACTGGGGCTCTGCAGTTTTCACACAGGCAAAATTCACCAGCACCCTACCCCACCTTGTCAACACAAAGCCATGGGCACTGTTAAGGGGTATCTCTTTCAAACTAAACATAAAATGAAGGGGAAAAATGAAGTTAGGTGCCTTACTTCTTGTTATGTTGCTAGCTGAAGCTGAGAACCTCAAGACTCCCAAGAGCCTGAGCTCTCAGTCAGGATTCTAGTGGTAAAAAATCTGAGGCCACAATTACCTGGAGCAGTTGGACTCACACGGGGACTGCTGTGGGGACCTTTGCTGCCCTTCATACTGCTGCACCAGCGCCCGCACGCTCCAGTATGGATTCTCAATCTCCTCGTCCATGCTGCTGTTCCTACAGCCAGGGGCACCAGCAAAGTAGAGGGTGTCAGTTCTGCATTTAGGCAACTGTACAGCTACTTATATGCTACCGATTCTATAAAGATCATAGGTAAGAAGGAAGGCAAAACCTGCCTCAGAGACACTTGCAACCTGGAACAGAAGGAAGACACAAAAACAAGTCCTTTGCTCATCCCTGCAGCACCTTGGGGTGACACTTTCTCAGCAGATACACAACCCCAAAGCACTTCTTGCCCTGACTCCCAGGACAGCTTGGCCTTTTGGATTTCGGGGTAGGGGATCCCCCAGAAGCACCAATGATATATGTTTAAAATTTGAGCCAGGCATGGTAGGACACATCAGTAATCCTAGCACTCCAGAAGCTGAGGCAAGAGGATCACTGCAAGTTCGAGGCTTGCCTGAGCTAGTGAGTTTAAGGCCAGCCTGAACTATATAGTGACACTGCTTCAAAAAAGTGCACTCTCTCTCTCTCTCTCTCTCTCTCTCTCTCTCTCTCTCTCTCTCTCTCTAGGGCATCAAAGCTATAGCTTTCACTTACAGTTCCTGTACATTCTGCTAACTGTTGAACAAGCCCTCCCCAACCTCCATTCCATGCTCTTTCCTGCAACATGAGGCTGTTTGGGTGCTATTTCTACCTCTGAAAATACCAGAGAGAGAGATTGCTTCCCACCCCCAGATTTTTACCCTCACCTCTGTCTGTATCGGAAAATATCCCGTCCTGACCGTGACATGTCATGACACACATCAGCCAGAGCAGCGGCTGCGCCCTGAGCCACTGCAGTGGCACAGTGAGGTTGGTGACTCTGCGGTGGGGCTCTGGAGTCCCGCCCTTGGCTCACTGTCCTGCTAGAGCCAGGCTTGAAATGAGCGGCCAAGGCAAGGATCAACCTCATGATAGACTTGAGGTTTCCTTCCACAATATCTGAAGGAGAGAGGAGAACAACAGGTGCTGAGAGGACAGCGAGGCTGAGGGTATAGGCCCTTAGATGTGTTACTAGGATAACAGGCAAGCAAGGCGGGTGGAAGAATTTTTTAAAAGCAAGTATAATGAAGTATGACACTATTTGGACAAGAGAACTACAAGAGTCTTGCAGAGCTCAGAACAGGGGCATCTTAGAGGGATCAGGGCTATTTTCCTAAAGGCAGTGAGTTTTCAACTGAGACTGGATTGATGAATAGATAGGTATGAAGGTCTACATAGGAAAGCTTGACATGTGAGAGCTACACTGTCCCATAGGAGAGCCACGAGCAATACGTGGCTATGGAGCACTTAAAATGTCACTGTTCTGCACTGAACTGTGCGATATAGTACTTAACACCCATAGAGAAATGCAAAAAATCTCATCAGACAATGTAGAATGCAGAATAGTCCATAGCTTTATATTGTTATCATGCTGAAGTATTATTTTGGATATATAGTTAGAATAGTATTAAAATTAATTTTCATCTGCTTCTTTTCTTTTTTAAATGTATTTAGTATAGGGTCTACAGGGTCTCACAGGTTGGGCTTGTACTGATCCTTCTGTTTTCAGCCTACCAAGTGCACCACCACAGCCAGTCTCAATCACTACCTCAGTGTGCCCCTGGGGCAGGACTGGCATGGCATGCCGGGAATCAAACCTTGGTTGCTGTGCCAGCCTAAGCAAGCACTTTGATCCACTGAGCTTTCTGGACGGCCCTCATTTGTTTCTTTTCTGTAACATGGCTATGAGAAACTTCTAAGTTCCCTGTGTTAGGCACATTACATGTCTGTCATGGAGGAACTAAAAGAACACTGGCACAACCAAAGTACCAGGTTCAGGGGAGAAAGGAAAGATGAAGCTGCTGGGTAGGACTCCCAGGTGGGTCGTAGGAGATGGGGGAGCTGTAGGGACAGCTTGGATTCTGTGCTCTGAGCCTTCAGATGCAGGAGGAGCACAAGCTCATGTATTCTTGCATCATTCTGGCTGCAGTGTGGAAGGCAAAAAGGAGGGACAAAAATCCATGCAGCAGGACTAATTAGGAAGCTTGCATTTCTCCAGGTAAAAGAAAATGATGTCCTGACTGGCACTGTTCCCTCAAAATAGCTGAGTTTACTGGGCCAGATCCCCAAGCCCACTCCACATGGGGACCAGAACAAAGATATATATCTGGCATTCTAAATTCTGCCCTAGAAAAAAAAAGAGAAGAAAGCGGACAAAAAAACAATGTGATAGATCTGGTGAACATAAATGAAAGGAGGTGGGTAAAATTCTCTTTGTTTAGCTTCAAAATCTCTCAAATATGCAAAGCCAGGAAAAGAGCTATTTGATGCCTTTCAGCACATGTTCTCTGTACCAGTATTTGCTTACCTGAATGACCCAGCACACAGAGCACCACTAATTCCACATGAAAGAAGAGCTCTTTATGCTCTCATTTGCTTCAGACCCACATGCAGTAAGACCCAGAATCTGAAACTAGACCCAGACATAGGCATTTCTAGAGAAGCAGCCAGAAGACCAGGGAGCCCTGGCTTTGTTGGGATACCTACACTGCTCTCGCCTTGCAGCCTGGCAAATCTGCTCGGCTCATGCCGCCACTGAAGACTGGGTACTCAGCCTTTATGGAGCCCTTTTCAGCTGCCTATACTACCCCAGTATCCACCAGGGCAACTTACTGATTTAGCAAAACTGTATCTCAAAATAAAATTTAAAAAAATTAAATTAGAAAAAAAAAAGAGGAGGAGGAGCCAGGGAGATGGCTCAGTAGAATAAGCACTCACCGGGCAAGTGTAAGGGTCTGAGTTCAATCCCTGGTTCTGCCAAAAACAAACAAACAACTGTACTGCCTGCAGCCCCCAGAGCCCTCAAGGGGCCCAAAGCAGAGCCAGCTGACTAACAAAGGTTTCAGTACCCTTAATGTGCACCTAGTTAAGGAACTGTGGAAACAAACAAGTTGCAAGGTCATGGGGCTGCCCCTGCTGCAGTCTGCTCAGAGCCCTTGACTACACAACCAACTGCACATCCAAGGCTGGCAAAGACTGGAGAGGCCAAATGTATTCATCTGCCAAGGATGCGAGTGGAGGTGCACTGACCTTTAGCTGAAGTCTGGTGCATTCGAATCTTTTTGGAGGCCACAAACTGCAGCACCTTCTCCACGTTATTCTTCATCTCTTGTTGGTTGCTAGGACTCATCTGTACCCCACTCAGCTTTTCTCCTGCTGTAAGACACAGAAAATGTGTTACAGGGAGGAAAATTTTCCTCATTTCATAGCAGCCAAACACCTAGGAAGGGGTTTTGATATGAAGCCTAAAATTATCACTTAAATGTACAAGTTAGGTGAGTCCTGATGTGTGTAATCTGGATGGGGAAAAGGAAGGTGAAAATGCCTTCTGGAGGGTGTTTCTATGAACTCAGGGTCCTGTGAGGTTATGGTGTGGACACTTATCTATTCAGCAAACATCCTGTCGTGTGTCAGGCACTGTTGTGGGCAACAGAGGACAGTGACCGTGTAAACAGTCCATTCCCTCATGGGGTTTACATCTATGAACAGCACAAAACAACCAAGACAACAAGGTAATGCTCCATGTACTTTCATGTAAGCACTGTGAGGAGAAATAAAAAAAGAGTGATCAGGCCTCTCTGCATAAAACAGGAAATGTTAGGATTTGAAAAGGAAGCATTCAGCGTGGGAAACCTCAGTACAGACCAAGAGCTGGGCATGGGCTCCATGCACACGAGGAAAAGCTGCAGGAGCAGCTGCAGCATCACCCAGGTGATGCGCAAGGAGTGAGTGCAAGCAGAGGCCAGAGAGGCAGGCCGTCGAGGCCGGTGGTGTGGGCCCCAGTGAAGCACTTGAGTTCTAAAGGGAATGAGAAGCCAATAGGGTTTCAGCAAAGGAATAGTGTTCTCCAGTTTGCTTCTCAAAGTTGACTCTTTGTGGATGTAGATTATGGCAGAGAAGAAACAGATTAGTCAGGACAATAATGAAAATAGTCAAGGTAAGGGATAATGTTGGTTTGGGCTCAAGTGGAAGAGGCTGACTAGTGAGAAGTCAGATGCTGATTACCTTCTCAATATAAGGCACAAAGTGCAGGCAAAGAATTAGAAAGGGTACACAAGGAAGAACAGCTTCTAAGGGCTGAGGCGATAACTTGGTAGAAAGTACTTGCCTAGCCAGGCATGGTGGTGCATGCCTGTAATTTCAGCACTAAGGAGGCTGAGGCAGGAGGATTGCCACAAATATGAGGTCAGCCTGGACTCCTGAGCGAACTCAAGGCCAGCCTAAACTACACAGTGAGAGCCTGTCTCAAAAAAAAAAAAAAAAAAAAAAAAAAAAAGAAAAGAAAATATTTGCCTCATATTTATGAGACCATAGGATCAAGCCCTATTACTTGGGGGCGAAAATGACTTCTAAGTGTCCTGTTTTAATAACTGGGCGGATGAAAATGTGATATGTTCCTCAGATGAAGAAACCTGGAGGATAAAGGCATTAGTGTGGGGAAGGAAATCAAAAGTTCTGATCAGGACCTGTGAAATCAGTGCTGTATATTAGATACCTGAGTAGAGATTTTGATTAGGAAAGTAGATATGTCTAGAACTCAAGGAAAAGTTAAGGACTAAATATACAACTTTGGATAGAGGCACTGAAGTTATTTTTAGATAACAAAGTCATAATTTAAGATAGTGTTTCGGGTCTGGGTATGTGGCTCAATGGTAGAGCACTTGTCTAGTATACACCAGGCCCTGCGCTCAGCACCTTAAAGGGCAGATTGGCTTCTAAGGCCTGGGGAGGTAGCTTGAATAAGAAAGAACAGTGGTGGGGGAGAGACACAGAGAGAGAGAGAGAGAGAGAGAGAGAGAGAGAGAGAGAGAGAGAGAGAGAGAGGAAGAGAAGAGAGAGGAGAGGAGTGGAGAGGAGAAGAGAAAGAAGAGAAGAGAAGAGAAGAGAAGAGAAGAGAAGAGA
>PVKA01053512.1:0-11199 GCA_004027165.1 Ctenomys sociabilis | reverse complement strand
TTTTTTTTTTTTTTTTTTTTTTTTTTTTTTTTTTTTTTTTTTTTTTTTTTTTTTTTTTTTTTTTTTTTTTTTTTTTTTTTTTTTTTTTTTTTTTTTTTGACAACCAGTTTTTCATTTTGTTGATCAGACTACCAACCACTCATGATTGACAACACTCCTGGATTAATTTTTTGAAACTCAAATTTACTTTTACAGCCAGTCAGTGTCTCCATACCACTGAGCTGTAGCGCGTCATCACTAGTTTCTGGACACATATTCCTTCCTGCTCTGCCCTCCTGAAGTATCGGAATCCTCCTAAGTCCTAAAAGGTCAGCCTGTGTTGAGCTGTGTTCTTTTGGGGAGACGTCTTTGGTTTCCTCCATTAGCCATTCAGTTGGTTTTTAAACTCAGCTCAAGTTTTCCTCTTTGTGAGGGTTTCCTGGCCCTTCCGTCTTGCTTCTTTACAGGGCATCACTTCTTTGCTCTGTTACCCTGTTCTTTCATTGCTCATCTTGTTTTGGACTTGTGTCTGCTTCTCCTCTTCAACCTGGGCCCTTATTTTCATCTCTGTGGTTCTAAATCTTTCACCTTATTAATTCTACCTCCAATCTTTCCTTCTTCAAACAGAAAAGGCAAAAAGGAGAGACAACATTGCACCATGACCCTTTCCTTTGTGTGAAGAGCTGGTGGCTCCCAAGGCCTCCTGCTAAGATGCCAAATGGAGAGACCTGGCTCTTCCAGCTTGGTTAGTGTGTGCCTAGAATTGAACCACTTGTTTGTTACCATCTCTAACTTTACGAATTTTGAAGCCAATATTTTCTGCTTATAAAGCCCAGGCAATTTTATGTCTGGAAAGTCTAATGCATTTTAAATACTAGGCCATACATTACTCCTGTTAAATGTCTCCCTTGGAGAGCATTTATTCATAAACACATGTTCTACTTAATCAGATGGTGGATAATATTGTATGACCAATCCAGATACATTTTAGAACTTTCAAGACTGGGCAAAACATTGCAAGTAGGTGATTTAAAGAAACTTGTTTTAGTTTACAGCTTTGTCTTCTGGGAACTGACACTTCATAATCATATGAATAAATAAAACAAAATGCTGTTTATAAAAGGCTGCTGATTGGCTGGGAAACTTACAAGGAAGGCAGGAAAGCTGAGTTTGAATTCCAGTTCTAACCTACTATTCCAACAAAATCTTTTCAGTCTCATGTGTAAGACAGTGGTAACCGTATCTGACACTCTGAGGTTCTCGTGAGGGCTGAATCATATGTGTATGAAAATGCTCTGCACAGTGCCAGGACCACAGAAAAGTCTTACTAAGTTAAATGTACAGGATGGGGAAAATCACAAATGTATCTGTTTTCAAATGGTAAATTCACATTCATAAGATTATTGCTAAGGCATTCAGCCTAATTAAAGATGATCTAGTTCTCTATGAAGTTCTGCTGGCTTTCTGAAATTTTAGGCCTAGAACCTATGTTCATCCACCTTATTTTCATTGTTTTTTTCCCAATAATTTTATTGCAGAACAAATAATATGAGACAGTTTCAAGTCAAATTAGTAGGACATATTCAATAATTAAAACATTGCATTATAGTTTTCATAGTGGTTTTTTGCTGTACAAGGTGCATACATGATGTTCTATTTACAAACACTATTAAAGCAGATGCCTCTAATCAATGAATTAAGAGAATGTAGCTGTATACCTATCTTTTTTCTAAAAGCAGAATTATAGTACAGTTTCAATAATTAATAGTTTTTGCAATGTTATCTTCCTAGTGGTTATCCATAGTACAAGAAGCAGACAGGATATCCTGTCCAAACACTATTAGTGCAAATCTTTCTTCTCATAGAATTATGTGAAAGTACTACATATTTATCCTAACTGTACTGTTTATACAAACACAGAATGGTCCTTCTTTTGTATCCCCTTTTTTTGTTTAGTCCTGTCGGAGATGGGTATTCTCTTGTCATTCAGTATTGTAGGTGCTTAAATTCAGCAAAACAATCGAACACAGTTCAGTAGTCCTCAGTAGTAGTGGGTTTCCCAAAGAAGTTGTTGACTAGAGCCATCCACAGATCAGACCACTATTATGGCCTTATTGTATATACCTCATTTTTACAGTTTTCTGCTTGATGGTTAAGACCGAGTTAAAGCAAGACCTATATAACAAAAAATGTAGCTTTTGTCTCTGATGAGGTCAGTCAAGTCCCCCCAGGGTTTATCTTGTAACCCTGTACATCACTCTGAGATCCTTGGTCAGTGTCAGCCATATGGATGAGTCACGGCCATTGCTTGACCAGTTTGCTCTCTGTGAAAGCCTGAGAGAGAGTTTTCTCTCCATGTGACTCTCCTTAAGCACATTATGGATCATTGATCACTTTCCTCTGTGGCTCTGTAATCTCCTTGATCAGAAAATTTGGGGAACAACTGAGTTCCATGAGTTACAGTACAGGTTCTCCTGTGTCCTGTGTTTTCACTGACCTTGAAAGGCTAGGGCCAAAATGTTAGCTGAGCTTGCAGCCCTTCCATTTCTCCAATTTTTAATCTACAAACTTAGGTTGTTAACCACCCAGAAGAGAAGCTGATTATTACCCTTCAACATATGCAGTACAGTTTATCCTGTCTGATTAAATTCTTTTTAGTTGTAGTTTTACCTTTCTATTTATATTTCTACTTTTGATTTCTTATACTAGGGAGACTATATGATAATCAAATATGTGTCTGATTTATTTTACTTAGGAGTATATGATCAAGTGGCATCCACTTAAATATAAATGCTTCAAGTTTATCATTCTTTATAGCTGAGTATTGTTGTATAAAAATACCACATCTTTTTCAGACATTCCTGATGTGATGGGCATCTTGATTGTTTCCAAGATTTTGCTATCAGAAATTGTGCTCCTATAAATATAGGTACACATATATTACTATGATATGAGGTTTTCGTTTCTTCAAGAAAATTCCCAGTAGGGGAATAGCTGGCTTGAATGTGGTTTTCCAGACCTAGTTTTCTGAGGAGTCTCCACACTAATCTCCACAATAGTTGTACCAGTCTACATTCCTACCAGCAGTGGAGAAGTGTTCCCTTTTCCCTTTCCAACATTTGTTGTTAGTTGATTTCCTTATGATAGACATTCTTTCTGGAGTGAGATGGTAACTCAGTGCTGTTTTAACTTGCATTTCACGAATGGCTAGTGATGTGGAGCATTTTTTCATACATTTATTCGCTTTTTTAATTTCATCCTTTGAGAAGTATGTTTCATCTCAGATGCACATTTCTGTATTGGGTCTTTAAATTTGAGGACCATAATGTATCTTAGTTCTTCATAAATTCTAGAGAGCAGATCTTTGTCTGAGTGCTTACTAGTTAAGATTTTTTTGAAATTTGTGGGTTGTCTTTTCACTTTGTTGATAAGTTTTTGACCTGCAAAAACTTCTCAATAAGAGTTGGCCCCAGTAGTTAATTATTTCAAGTATTTCCCATGTGAATACATGTTTGTTCATGAACTCTGCCTACTGCTATGTCTTCAAGAGTTCTTATTTTCTCTTCCAAGAGATTGAGTGTTTCTGCTTTAATGTTTAAATCTTTAATCCATTTTGACTTTAGCTTAGTGCATGGTGATAAACCTGGGTCTAGTTTTAGTTTTCGGCATGTAGAAAGCCAGTTTTTCCAGCACCATTTGTTAAAGAGGTGTGTTTATCCCTGTTGTTGAAGATCAGGTGGCTAAGTGTGTTCATGGAGGCCTCTGCATCTTCTAATCTATTCCAATTATTCTCAGAGCTATTTCATTACCAATAGCATGCTGATTTTATGTATCTTTGTAGTGTAATTTCAAGTGAGGAATTGTGATGCCTCCTGCTTTGTCTTTGTTGGCCAGGATTGCCTTTGCTATTCTATGTCTTTTCTAATTCCAAATAAATTTAAGGAAGGATTTCTCTAGGACTGGGAGGTATGTTGGTGGCAGTTTTATAGGGACTGCATTAAATCTATACAACAATTTTGGGAGTATGGCCATCTTCACAATGTTGATTCTTCCTATCCAGGAGCAGGGAATATGTTTCCATTTTCTGAAATCTTCTACGATCTAATTTCTTAGGGTACTGTAATTTTCCATGAAAATATTTTGACTCTTTGGCTAGGTAAATTCCAAGGTATTTCATTTTCCGCGGTGCTATTGTAAAAGGTATTCTTTCTGTAGTTTCCCTCTCAGTGTGTTTGTTATCTGTGTAGAGGAATGCTACTGACTTTTGAGTACTGACTTTGTATCCCGCTATGCTACTGAATTTGTGTAACAATTCTAATAGCTTCTTGATGGAGTTTATTTGGTCTTCCAAGTAAAGACTCATGTCATCTGCAAATAGTGATAATTTAACTTCTTCTTTACCTATTCTTATTCCCTTTATTTCTCCCTCTTGTCTAATGGCTGTAGCTAATGATTCCAAAACAATATTGAAAAGGAAGGGTGATAAAGGAAATCTTTGTCTTGTACCTGATCTAAGAGTAAAAGATTTCAATTTTTTCATGTTTAGGATTATATTAGCCACTGGGTTGTCATAGATGGCTTTTATCAAATTGAGGTAGAGGCCGCCTATTCCAATTTTCTGTAGGACTTTGAAAAGAACGAGTGTTGGACTTTGTCAAAAGCTTTTTCTGCATCAATTGAGATGATCATGTGGTACTTACATTTCAGTCTATTAATATAGTGTATCACATTTATAGATTTTGGAATATTGAACCATGCTTGCATTCCAGGGATGAATCCTACCTGGTCATGGTGTATGATCTTCTTCATGATTTGCTGTATTCTATTTGCTAGGCTTTTATTGAGGATTTTTGTATCTATGTTCACGAGGGAGATTGGCCTGTAGCTCTCTTTTTTAGTTGTGTCTTTCCCTGGTTTTGGAACCAGTACAATACTTGCCTCCAGAAATGATTTTGGGAGGACTGCTTCCTTTTCAATTTCATTGAAGAGTTTGAGGAGTGTAGGGATTATATCTTGTATAAATTTTTTGTAGAATTCACCTGTGAATCCATCAGGACCTTGACTTTTCTTTGTCGGCAGGCTTTCTATTACATTTTGTATTTCATTGGCTATTATTGGCTTATTGAGAATTGTTTTATCTTCTTGATTCAGTTTTGGTAACTTGTGCCTTTCAAGTAATCTGTACATTTCTTCTGTGTCTTCTATTCTGTGAGTGTGAAGATTCTCGAAGTAGCTATTGATAATTTTCTGAATTTCTACTGGGTCTGTCATGATTTCACCCTTTTCATTCCTTATTGCTTGTATTTGAATTTTTTCTTTCCTCTCTTTGATAAGGTTTGCTAGGGGGCTTATCGATGTTATTTAATCTTTCAAAGAACCAGATTTTTGATTTGTTGATTATTTGAACTATTTTTTTTTTCTTCTCAATTGAATTAAATTCTGCTCTAATCTTTATGATTTCTTCCCGTCTTTGGGCTCTAGGTTTGGTTTGCTCTTCCTTTTCTGAATGTCAGAGGTGCAACATTAGGGTGTTTATTTGTTCCCGTTCTGTTTGATTTTCCCTCTGAGAGCTGCTTTAGTCGCATCCAATAAAGTCCGGAAAGTTGTGGTTGAATTTTCGTTGAATTGTAGATATTGTTGAATTTCTTATTTAATTTCATCTGTAACCCATTGATTGCTGAGTAGGGTGTTGTTTATTTTCATGTATTTGGCTGGTTTTTCTGTCATTTATTTCCAGTTCATTGTGCTGTGGTCGGATAATATGCATGGGATAATTTCTGTTTTCTTGCATATACTGAAGCATGACCTACGGACCAGTATGTGGTGTATTTCAGAAAATGAGCCATGTGCAGCTGAAAAAAAAATGTGTATTCAGCTGTGGTTGGGTGGAACACTCTGTATATGGTCACCAGGTCCATTTGTTTCAAGTTCTGGTTCAGTTTTGCTAGTTCCTTGCTAATTTTTTGTTTGGTTGACCTATCTTTCTGAGATAAGGGGGTATTAAGGTCTCCTGTTAAGATTGTGGTCCCGGATATTAGGTTTTTCATGTCCAATAAGATTTGTCTTATATAGTTGTGTGCTCCTGTGTTTGGCACATAGATATTTATGAGTGTTACCTCTTCGTCTTGAATTTTTCCCCTAACCAATATATAGTGGCCTTCTTTATTTTGTTTGATTCTTCTTGTTTTGAAGTTGAAGCAGAGAACAGAATTGCTTTTTTCTGCTTTTTCTCAGGTGCTAAGGCATGTAGTATTGTTTTCCATCCTTTGACTTTAAGCTTATGAATGTCTTTTTGACTTAAGTGTGTTTCTTGTACACAGCATATTGTTGGATTTTGTTTCCTAGTGCACTGTGCTAGTCTATTTCTCTTAGTTGGTGAATTGAGTCCATTGATGTTGATGATTATAATTTTAAATTAATTAAATCGACCTATAATTCTCGTGTTATTTATCTGCTGTTGTTTGCTCCTTTGCATCCTGTGTTTGTTTGCCCTGTTTAGTGGGTTCCTTCTGTTCACATTTGTGGAGTTCTTGTCATTGTGGTCCCTCCCTAGAACATCTTTCAGTAGCCTGTGTAGGGATGGCTTTGTCACCATGAAATTCTTTAGCTGTTCTTTGTCATGGAAGTTTTTCATTTCTCCATCAAAGTTGAAAGAGAGTTTTTCAGGGTATAGTGGTCTGGGCTGGAGTTTGTTTTCATACAAGACTTGAAGTACTCTGCTCCATGCTCTCCTTGCACTTATGGTTTGTGAAGAGAAGTTGACAGTAATTCTGATGAGTTTTCCTTTGAATATGATCTGCTTTTCTGTAGCAGCTTTCAGTATATTATTCTTGTGTTGGATTTCTGGGATCTTGAGTATTTTATGTCTCTGTGTGTTTTTAGTTGGGTTGAAGTTATTTGGCGTTCTGTATGCTTCAGTTACTTGAATGTTAAATTGTTTTCTCATATTTGGGAAGTTTTCCACTATTACCTCTGCTTATATTTTTTATATCATTTTTATTGACTCGTTCTTTCTCATTGATTCTTATTTTCATTGTTTTCGTGTGAAGACAATTAAATCCTAGAGCCTGGAATTCTTGGGTTCCATTTTGGACACGCGTAGTTCAGTGAATTGGAGAGCCAACAGGAGATTTTTGGTGAGCATGTATGTTTACATTTCCACAAAGGCAAAGCCTTAGCTTAGTTCTTTCTAGCTGCTAACTTAGCAATGCTTGTTTCCCCAAACTGGGATATCAGTGTTTTAATTCATAAGAAAATGCCCAATTCATGTAATATCTTTATCCTTCTATGAAGTGTGGGGGAAAGAGAAATAACCAAGTCTCATTGTTTAGTCCAAAGCATTTGCCAACATCTCTTTAATTTCTCCGCAATCCCGGTTGCTCTCTGTCCCTTCTTTCTGTTGTCAGAAGTAAAATTTTGTGCACTGACTGCCTCCACTTGAACTGTCCTGAAATCGAAAATCATTTTGTTTCTCCAGTACTCCTCAGTGACTACATGCACATTCCTGTTCAGTCCACTAGCTAAGTTAGGAGTTGAGGAGCAGTGACTCTAACAGATTGCAAATAGCTAGCAGCTTCCTTTGACCAGGCAAGATTAACTTCAATGTGCCCCTTGGAAGAACCCCAGAACTGATGCAAGTTGTGCTACATTATAGATTTTCCCTGCATTTGTGCGCACAGTGGAAGGCCTGCTTTTTAGTCTCCTGAAGTCCTCTCTCCATGCTTTTTGGCTTATTACGTTGCTCTGGGCAGGAAGAGTGTGTGGAGTAGATAGAAGAAACTGGGCTTGCCTGGGGTCCACACGCTTCCAGCCTGCTGTGAGGTGACCAGCCAGTGCTGACCTATATTCCAGTGACACACCAGGTTTGAGTAGGACAGAGCTGCCCAGGGTGCCGCTTACCGCCCCCCTCCCCTTTCCTCAGCCAACAGGGCTGCCAGATCTGTACACCAAGTTCTTTTGTCAGCCTGATTGCCTGACAGAGGAATGGCTTATTAAGAGGTGAGCCTAGCACTATAGAAATCTCTGGACTACACTACAATGTCTTCTCCCCAAGAAGAGCAGTAGGAACCAGAAGGGTGAGGAAAAGTCAATGTCTTGAATTTGATTGCAATTTTCTCCTTTCAGCTATTGTTTTTGGAATGCTTGACTGTGTTTCTTTAGAGTGGGCAGATGGCAGGATCCTGGAGGTGTAAAATAGCTACAAAAAACAAGATGATTCAAACAGAAGGAATATGTATAAGCCCTGCTGAATCATCTTGAGATTAATCAAGAGAGTTGGCTCCCCCACCTCCTTTGAAGGATTTTAAGGATTTCATGCCGTTTGCTTTTTTTTTTCTTTTTAGGAGAAGGACACAATCTATAAAATAGCCACTTTTGAGGCTTTGGCTGGGAAAACAGCCGTCATTTCTGGGCTTAGCTTGTTTTGAGGACAAACCCAAGTGGAAGATAAATGTAAGACCACTCGCTCTGAGTAGAGGAGGAAAAGGAAAATGGAACCGCTATAGAGGAAAGCCAAAGCCAAGCTGAGAGCTAGAGATGGTGCCATCCAAAGTGCAGGAACTGTGCCTAAGAGATAATTTCAAGTTGAGTTGTGGCTTACCACAGTGTCCTCGTGATCAGCTGAGTGGTCAGATGTCAGGGGTGACTGAAAATAAGTTCATTTTCCCACAGTGGAGAGAGAGAGAGAGAGAGAGAGAGAGAGAGAGAGAGAGAGAGAGAGAGAGAGAGAGAAGAAAAGAGAGCAAACAGCTCTGCCCATACAAAACAAATACTTTTCCATCTCTGAGCTGGGCTGGGACAGGCTCAGATATGTACTGTCATCCATGTGACTTTTGTGAAGAATTCAGGAGAAGTAGCAAGAGTTGCTACTTTTAATTAGCATAGCACTTTAATCCCTACTTCCTTTCTCCCTAATATTCATAAATGGTCCCATGATGTGATTACTCAGCACCGTGGTTCTTTCAGTTCTAAAGGCCTAGGGGGAGGGTTATATTATGGGCAGGGTGGGGAGAAGAGAGCTAATAGAATTATCTTGGGTGAAGAGCTTCCAATACTAGACTTTGAGGTCAGGATCACAGCACTGCCTTGTGGTGCAGCCTGGCTTTATGGTGGCAGCTGTAGACTGTATGTATTTGTGTGTGTGTGTGTGTGTGTGTGTGTGTGCACTTGTGTGTGCTTGTGTGCACAGGATTCTGGCATCCAAAGTACTAAGGAATTATCTGTAATGGGAAAAATGGCTTGATCACACATTTATTCTATGCCAGTCTGGTTATTTGTTTCTCTCTCTCTCTCTCTCTCTCTCTCTCTCTCTCTCTCTCTCTGTGTGTGCGCATGCACATGTGTGTGTGTGTGTGTGTGCATTGTGATTTTTAGCAACTGCTCTGAATTCAGGGTTTTTTTTTTTCTCAAAACATCCAATGTATAATACAGGTATTATAATAGATTTATCATGTTTATATCAGTGTTTTGCTTCTTTGCACCATGTTCCTTCTTTTCAAATTCTATTCTTTTTCATGATCTCATATCCTAAAATTCTCCTTTGTAATTTAATGAGGTCTCCCTGGTTCACCACCCGGAATGGAACAGGGTGCTTTCTTCCATCACATATGCCAGAAAAACACTGCAAATCTCCAAGGCAAACCAGAGCATCAAATTACAGACTGGAAAACTGAAAGCTTCGCACACCAGGCCAACCCCAAATCCCACCACCCCCATGCTTTTTATTTCTGTGTATTTTTTTTTGTTTATAATGCTTGCATCCCAATCTGATCCCCCCCCCTCCCCAGTCATGAAGCTGGAACACCTTGAGCAATTCAGTGGCTGTGAAATCTCCTGCTGACTTTGTTTTGGCTGCAACTGCAGCCCACATGTGGGAGAATTAAGCTAAAACATCACAGCGCTAATAGCATGCCTCTGCTCAGGGTGGGTAGATCAGTAGACAGAGGTGACGTCATGGATATTCCAGGACTTTAGGTCTGCCTTGCAAAGTGGCTTCCTTGCTACACATCAGTCAGAACCAGAATTTGAGACAAAAACAATTTTCCTTATAGGTATTTGTTCTGGGGCTTAAAAATATTCATGGTCAACAGCTCCAAAATGATCTCTTTACCTTGGAGGCCTGTCTGATTTTCCAAATCCAATCACAAACTTTTTAATAGCATGTCATGAACCTCTCAGCTCATTATTTCTCTTCAAAGCCCTCCAGTTTGCCAGCTTAGGGCCTGTGAAGTGTTGTTTGATGATGTGCTGCTCCATAAATATGCACACAGGACATGCTCAAATCCACCCTTTATTACTTTTGCTTTTCCACTGGGAATAGTACTATGATTTTTAGCAACTGCTCTGAATTCAGGGTTTTTGTTTTGTTTTTCAAAACATCCAATGTGTCATATGGGTATTGTAATAGATTTGTCATGTTTATATCAGTCTTTTTCTTCCTTGCACCATGTTCCTTCCTGTTTCTTCCCACTCCCTCTCATGGCTTGGATATTGGAAGCAAGCAAAGTAAACATACAGATATATATTGTTTATTGCAAATTGTGGCCCACTGAAGATAGTTTTGGGTCAAGGATATAGGAACCCTAAATTGTATTATGTGTCAACCTCTTCATCCCTTAAGTCAGTGTGAAATATATTCCACAAGAACAATGCTATGCAAAGGAACAGTCAATAAGCACTTAGTAAATACCTTGGGACATGCGCACAAAGCCTCTTACATGGCCCAAGTATGCAACAGTAGGAAGGTGCCTTGGCTTGCAGCTCACCCTGAAAAGCAGCAGCAGTGGCATCATCTAAAAGCGTTTTACAATCGTGGACTCCTGCAACTACTAGTTCCTCCCTCCCCCAATGCCTGCCCCAAACAGAACATGCATTATGAGTTCCTCGGTGATTTATATGAACTTTCGAATCTCAGAAACACTGACCCCAGTCAAACTACCTCGTTCTCCTCTGCTAAATTGGTAGCTCTTGAAGTGTGGGTTTAAGACCAGTGACACTAGCACTCCTGGATACTTTATAGAAAGGCAAATTCTAGGGCTCCAGCCCTTGTGGCCTGAACCAGGAACTGATACTGCAGCCTAGAACTCTGGCTTGAATGGCCTTCCAAATGACACTAATGCCATTAAAGTCTGAGAATCATTGCTCTAGGGCCATAGTCCTGAAGCTTTGCTGTGCATTCAAATCACTGAGGGAGTTTAAACAGTCTGCTCAGGCTGTACTATG
>PVKA01053511.1:0-11198 GCA_004027165.1 Ctenomys sociabilis | reverse complement strand
AATGGTGCTGGAAAACATGGCTTTCTACATGCCGAAAACTAAAACTTGACCCAGCTCTATCACCATGCACTAAGTTAAAGTCAAAATGGATTAAAGATCTAAACATTAAAACAGAAACACTCAATCTCCTGGAAGAGAAAGTAGGAGGAACTCTTGAAGACATAAGGGTAGGTAAAGAGTTCATGAACAAACATATATTCGCACGGGAAGCTCTTGAAAGAATCAACAACTGGGATCAACTCTTCTTAAGGAGCTTCTGCATGTCAAAAGAAATTGTCAACAGAGTGAAAAGACAACCCACAAACTTTGAAAAAGTCCTAACTAATAAGCAATCAGACAGAGGACTACTGTCTAGAATATATAAACAAATAAGATATAACAGGGCCCTCAAATTTAAAGACCCAATTCAGAAATGGGTATCTGAGATGAATACACACTTCTCAGAGGTAGAAATTAAAGAAGCGAATAAATATATGAAAAAAAGCTCCACATCACTAGCCATTCGTGAAATGCAAATAAAAACAACACTGAGATACCATCTCACTCCAGAAAGAATGGCTATCATAAGGAAATCAATCAGCAACAAATGTTGGAAAAGTTGTGGGGAAAAGGGAACACTTCTCCACTGCTTGTGGGAATGTAGACTGGTACAACTGTTGTGGAGGTCAGTGTGGAGACTCCTCAAAAGAGTAGGACTAAAAATCCCATTCAAGCCAGCTATCCCCCTACTGGGAATTTCCCCAAAGGATTTGGATACATTGTATCATAGAGATATATGTGTACCTATGTTTATAGCAGCGCAATGTGTAATAGCACAATCTTGGAAACAACCAAGATGTCCATCACATGAGGAATGGTTGAAAAAGATGTGGTATTTCTATATAATGGAGTATTACTCAGCTATTAAGAATAATAAGTTTGAAGCCTTTATACTGAAGTGGATGCCACTTGAACATATACTCATAAATGAAATAAACCAGACACACATGTATAAATATCATATAGTCTCCCTAGTATAACAAGCGAAAAGCAGAAATACAAAAGGAAATGTACAACAAGTAAAATCAATTGAGTCAGATAAGGCAAAGTGATGGCGTATGCTGCATGATACTAATCAGCTTTTCTTCTGGATGTTTAACAACCTAAGATCACAAGTCAGAGTTGGACAAATAGAAGAGCCACAAAGCCAGCCAACATTTTGGCCCTATCCTTTCAAGGTCAGCGAAGACTCAGGACATAGGAGAACCTGTACTGCAATATCATGAAACTCAGTTGAGCTCCAAATTTTCTGAACAAGGAAATTATGGAGCCACAGAGGAAAGAGATCGAAGTTCTATAGTGTGCCTGGGGAGAGTCACATGAAGAGAAAACTTTCTCTCAAGCTCTCACAGAGAGCAAACTGGTCAAATATTGGCCGAGACTCATCCACATGGATGACACAGACAAAGGATCTACAGAATAATGTACAGGACTACAAGATAAACCCTGAGAGTACTTCACTGACCACATAAGAAATATAAAGTTCATGTGTTGGTATATAAGTCTTGATCTATCTAGGTCTTAACCATCTAGCAGAAAAGTATAAAAATGAAGTATATATCGTGGGGCCATAATATTAAGCTGAGCTGTAAATGGCTATGGTCGACAATTTCTTTGAATAACTCACTATTGTTATAGAATGCTGGACTGTGTTGGATTGTGGTGTCCAGTTCAAGCACCTAAGTTAGTTGAATGTCAATGGAGTGCCCGCCTTTGACAAGTGTAGACAAAGGAAGGGGTGTAGAAAGAAAAACTCATGATGTGTGTGTATAGATAGTACAGTTGGGATAGATAATGCTGTGCTTCTACATAATCCTATGAGAGGCAAGATCTGCACTAATGGTGGTTGGACAGGATATTATGTTGGCTTCTAGTACTACGGTAAACCACTAGGAAAATAATTATTGAATTTTTGATATAATTCAGATATAAAAAATAAGATAAGTAAGCAGCTACACTCTTAATTCACTGATAAGAGATATCTGCTAAAATAATATCTGTAAATATAATATCATGTATGCACCTTGTACAATACCAACATTATGAAAACAGTTTGCAATGTATTAATTTATCGAATCTGTATTGTTAAGGTGTCTTGAAACTGTCTGATTGACATTTGTAGTTCAATAAAATAAAATAAAAAAAAAGAAGTAATGGATAGGAGTAAATGCCATGTGGAAATAAATCCATGTGAAGTGAATAGAACTTTTATAGAGTGATATCTTATAGGTTTTATAAGCTTACACACAGAAAATAAAGAAAAACAACATAAAAGACTATATATATAGTTTCTTTCTTTCATCAATTCTCCTAACTACCTATTGGACTGCTAGTTAACATTTGAGCTAGTGATCTGAAAGGAAATTTAAAATTCAATGTGTCATCATCTTTGGATATGTCTAGAGCTGTGGGTTGCCCCCCCACCCTGACACACACCCAGAGGTGAGAGCCACATTGAACACCTTAGTGGCAGCTTTGGAGAACCTACCCAGCCTTCCCACTCCCCTGAGTGCCTTGCTCACACACGCCCCACACCGCTACCAGCACAGCACAGTCAGGAAAAATATTTGGAGCTACAAAAATGATGAAAAGAAGGAACAAAAAGCAAGAGACAAGGTCTCAGAAGAACTTGAAAGTCACACACCTCAAATTTCTGAACTGATGACAACTGAAGAAGCAGTTCCATCAGGCTATGGAGGAAATCACATCAGAACTAATCTTCCAGGTAAAAAAAGGAAAGGACAACAATTTTGAAAGAACTGCTTAATATGTCTAAAGACATAGACAAAAAAAAAAATAATAAAGGGAAGAAGAAAATGATGGAAACATTAGAAAATAATACAGAAAATAACTAGAATACATGAAACAGATTCAAACAGATATCTAGGACATTAAGAATTCCATTGATAATTGGCAAAACCACTTGAACAAAGCATAAGATGAAATTTCAGACCTTGCAGATAGCATTGCAGCTAGTGAACATCAAAAGAAAGATCTCTTTTTTTAATGCATTTTTTAGTACAGGGTCTACAGGGTCTCTCTACACAGATCGGACTACACAGATCCTCCTGTTTTCTTTTCAGCCTCCCAAGCACTAGGATTACAGGCACATGTTACCATCCCCAATTTCAATTGCCCTCTCAGTGTGCCTGAGGGATGGGGATGGCACAGCATGCTGGGGATCAAACCCCGGTCACTGTGTCTGCCTAAGCAGGCACTATAGTCTGCTGAGATATCTGGCCGGCCCAGAAAGATCTCTTTAAAAGTAACAAGGAACAGGAAATAACAAAACAACAGCTACAAGATGTTGTGAAGAAAAATAATATGAGACTAACAGATATTTTAAAAAAAACAGTTATAGTTAACACAAATGACATAAAAAGATTGTTTATAGAAGTAGTAGCCAAAAAATTCCCAAGCATGGGAAAAGACTCTGACATACATAAAAGTGAAGCATATGGAACTCCAGCTAGCCATAATCAAATTAAATCTTCACCCAGACACATCATAATCAAGATCCCAGAAACAGAGCAAAAGAACAGAATATTAAAAACTGTTAGAGTGAAGAAAACTAATCATCTGTCATAGAAAGACCATCAGAATCTCATAGATTTCTCAACACTGACCATCAAGTTAAGAACATCTTGGAAAAAAAAGAAGAACTTGGAGTGTGATATTTCAGGTCCTGAAAGAAAACAACTTCCAACTCAGATTGATGTACCCTCCACAGCTAGCTATCAAAGTTAAGGGAGAGATAAGATACTTCCATGACAAAGAACAACTGAAGAAATTCATGGCAACCAAACTAGCCCTACAAAGAGTATTGACAGATGTTTTAGAAAGAAACAAAGATGAACACAACTTCACGATCAACATAAGAGAACAACCAAGCAGAGCAAACAATTAATCAGAGGGTAAAAGTAGGGATCTTACAGAAGAAAACAACATGATAAAGATAAGCCTATGCATATTAGCCAATACATGGCCATCATTATACACAGCCTCAATTCACCAGACAAAAGAAGCAGATTAGAAGAGTAGATCAAGAAACAAGTATGTGGCATACAAGAAACACACTGAAAAAAATAGAAACACATTGAATTAAAAAAGATATTGATAGAATTAATGTGAAAGGATGCAAAAACATACTGCATGTGACAGGAACCCAGAGAAAAACAGGAGAAACTATTCTACTTGCTGATAATATGCACTTCTAAGAAAGAAAGATAGAAAGACATAAAAAAGATCATTACACACTTATTAAAGGAAACTTGAAAGAGGAAGAGATAACAATCTTAAATAAATATGCACCAAGTATATGAAACAAATTTTAACAGACATGGAAAATTAAATGAGCAATAACACAATTATAAAAGGGTACATTAACAACCAATGTCTCAACTAGGCAAAAAGTCAGTAAAGAAGTGACAGAACTAAAGCAAACTTGGAAGAAATGGATTTGTTAGACCTTTACAGAATATCCCACCCAACAGGATCAGAACACACATTCTTCTTAGTTGCACACAGAACATTCTCCAAAATAGATCATATGCTAGCACATAAAACATACTTAAGTGGGCCAGTGAGATTGCTCATTGAACTAAAGTGTCTGGTTAGGCAAGCTTATGCAAGTCAGGGACTGTGGTTTGATCCCAGCACCACATGCCACACTGGCCCTGGCCCCAGAGAACTGAGCCTGCCACAGAGACCAGAGTGGTGGTGCACACCTATAATCCCAGGGCTGGGGAGGCTGAAAACAGGAGGATCACTACAAGTCAGAGCTGCATAGTGAGACCCTATACCAAAAACCTTAAACAAAAAAAAAGAGACATACTTAAGTAAATGTAAAGGAATCAAAATTTTTCCATGCATATTATCTGGTGATAATGCAAAGGAACTGGAAATTATTGACAAAAGAGACAGCAAAAACTCTACAAACAAATAGAAACTAAAAAATACCACTCTCAACAATCAGTGGGTCACAAATGAAATTAAAAAACAAATTAAATAATGTTTAAAATCAAATGAAAATGCAGGTACAACTTACTGGTACCTGTGGTATGCAATGCAAGATGTCTTGAGACAAATGAGCCCGAACAAACAATCTTATATTTTACCTCAAGCTCCTAGAAAAAGAAGAGCAAGTTAAGCCCAAAGCTCAAAGAAAGCAGGAAATTATAAAGATGAGAGCAGAAATAAATGCAATGGAGCTGGGGAGATGGCTCAGTGGAATAAGCGCTTCCCTGGCAAGTGCAAGGGTCTGAGTTCAATCCCTGGTTCTGAAAAAAAAAAAAAAAAAAGAAAAATTAAATGCAATGGAGACAAAGAAATCAATACAAAAATAAATAGAAATCAGTACAAAGAATTAATGAGTGAAAGAGTTGGTTCTTGGAAAGAGTAAGTAAATTTGATAAATGCTTAGCAAAGCTGATCAAAATGGGAAATCACTATAGATCCTATAGTAAATCAGAAGATCAATATCTGAAGAACAATGGCATAAGTGTCTTCAACATAAGAGTATTTTGAGGGAGAGTATGGTAATATGTACTTAGTTAATTAATTTTTAAATATTTATAATATAACTGATCATCCTTTTAGTTTCAAGACCTGGCTGTACCATCTCATGGCTATAAATTTGTAATAAATTATATAATTGCGGTGAGTTTCATCACTGAGTGAGAAATTAGGGAAACCATGCCTTCCACAAAAGTACACAAAAACACTTAAGAATCAAACTAACAAAGAAAGTAAAAGTTCAATATAGTGAAAATTAAAGGACTCTGAAAACAAGATATCAAAGGGTTTCAGTAAATAGAAGTCATTGCTTCTATGTAGAAATGACCAACACTGTGAAAATGGCCATACTCTCAAAATTGTTAGACAAATTTAATGCAGTTCCCATCAAAATACCATCAGTATACTCACAGATCTAGAGATAACATTCCTAAAATTCATGTGGAACCAGAAGACACCTAGAACACCCAAGGCAATCCTGGGCAAAAAGGCAGGAAGCATCAGGATCTCTACCTTGAAATTCTGCTACAAAGCTAGTGATAAAATTGGCATGATAATGACAGAAAAACAGTCCTGAGGGTCAACAAAACTGATTAGAAGATGCAGCCACAACTACAAACATGCTCAGCCACCTTATCTTTGACAAAGGCATCAAATAGGCTCACTGGGGAAAAGATAGCCTCTTTTAAAAACTGTACAGGAAAAACTGGTTTTTCACATACTGAAGACTAAAACTAGACCCATATCTATCACCATGAACTAAAGTCAAAATGGACAAAAGGTCTCAATATTAAAACAAAAACACTAAATCTACCAGAAAAAAAAAGTATTTAGAAATCTTGAAGACATAGGAGTAGGCAGAGTTCATGAACAAAAAACAAACTGCACAGGAAATACTTCAAAGAATCAATAATTAGGCTCTCACTTTATTAAAAAGTTTTTGCACATCAAAACAAATCACTAACAGTAAAAAAAAAAAAAAATGAATTGGGAAAAATATTTAAGCAGTTATCCCTCAGACAAACGACTTCTATCTAGAATTTACAAAGATTTTTTTTAAAAAAAATCAAATCCCCAAAATTCAAAGGCCCAGGCAAAAAATGGATATCTAAGATAAATGCACATTTCTTAAATTAAGAAATAGAAATGACAAACATGAAAAAGTGTTCAGCATTACTAGTTATTTGAGAAATTCAGATTTAAACAACGCTGAGATTCCATCTCACCCCAGAAAAAATGGCTATCATGAAGAAGTTAACTGATAACAAATGCAGGAGGGGCTGTGGAGAAGAAGGAAACCTTATCTGCTGTTGGTGGGAGCATACATTGGTACAACCACTGTGGAAATCAATGTGGAGATTCCTCTGGAAGCTAGAATTTCAAGTCCCATTCAACCCAGCTATTTTCCTTCCATGTAATTTTCCAGAAGAATTTAAAGTGTCATACCACAATGCCCATATTTATAGCAGTACAGTTTGTCATAGCTAAATCTTGGAAACAACCCAAGTGCCCATTAACTTCAGAATGGATTAAAAAAAAAGATGTTATATTTTTATACAATGGAGTATTGCTCAGGTATAAAGATAAACTTGAGGCTTTTATACGTAAATGGATGCAACCAGACTCTATATGAATAAGTGAAATAAATCAGACCCACATCCGTAAATCCGTATTATCTAGTGTAAGAAACTGAAAGAGTAAATAACATCTGAAAGGTAAAATAAATGCTGTGAAAGGGAAAGAAATTGCTCAAATAGGAAAAACAGCTGGCATGAGTGAAAGGAAAAAAGAAAGAAAAAAGGTAGATAGGGAAAAATACACAAGATAACTGAGATAACTGCACTATTAATTTCTATTGTTTTGTTGAATGGAACAGTTCATGCCTAATCGATCAATTTTGCAAGCCTATATCTCGTAATCTGAACAACTGCTTGAAGATAACAATATGCAATATAACAACCATTGTTAATTTCTGATCACCTTGTTTCAAAATTCTATAGTAAGATGAGCTTCATTTAGAAACAAGAGATATCATCATGATCAAACCTTAATGATCATGATGAAACCTTAGCAAGATGCCTAAGCAAACTCTGATGGAGTATGATTTTGATTAAGATGAGATTCTTCATTTAGGGGCTCTTCTCTGCAAGGGCTCAGCAGAGTTTCACCAACCACCAACACTTCCACCAGACTGACAGCAGATGGTTTGATCTATATGGGGGTCACCGAGGTGCACAGTGGCACCAGCTGCAGTAAGTTACCTAAATCTTCCCTTGGTGAATACGCTACAGCACAGAAAAGCACTCTTCAAGTCAAAGGACATTCACTTTACACTTTTAACTGCTTGAATTAGCCAGTAATACATTTGATTTGCTTCAATGGAAATTCTTGTTATAAACACAAGTTTATACAGTGTAGCTAAAGGCTTGAGAAGTTGGCACAACCTTTGTGGGATGGGGTGTGTCTGAATATGTGCATCTCCTACAATGTTTACCATGTGTATTTCCAGTTGAATCTCATTTTAAAGACAATGTGTTCAAACTTCAACTCAATGTAGCAACATTATTTCCAGCTGAACCTTCTTAGAGGCTATTTCTATTTCAATAGAATTTCATTGTTTTCTCATATAGACAAAGTATAAGTACTTTTGCCTTCAATGACCAAAAAAAAAAAATTATCTCTAGTTGGTAGAAGAAAATTTCCTGAAGAGAAAGGTTATATTGTAGCAGTGGGAAAGTGAACTTGTAGAAGTGTAGTATTTGCTAACATAAATGCAAATGGGGTGAATTTCAAAAATTCTGGGAGAGATCATCAGGCACATGGGAGAGTGACTCGGTTGGTCTCAGTGGCTATTTTGAGAAAATCAGACCAGGAAATTTAAACTGAAAGTTTTGTTCCTGTGCCTAAGCTAATTAGAGTGACCCACAGAAATGTAAAAAAATCTTATTTCAGTGGAAGTATTGTTTAGATAAAATAAATGTGACTATGATAATGGTCCCAATTATGGGAGAACATGCTGGTCCTTAGAAAATCATATGGGTAAAGATGAAAACGTCCTTTAGGAAATGGCCACTACTCGGGATATTGATATCCTGAGAAATGGTCTTTTACATTCAATATCAGTCTATGAAGAATATACATATAACATGAAAGAAGTATTTTTAACTTTCCTCTGACAAAATAAAGTAGTTGCGACCAACAGTCTCAATTCAAAAGCTAAGTTCAGAAAAGAGATTAAAAGAAGAAATACTCTTCTCATTTCTTTTTGTGTAAATAACACAGTTTATTTTTGTTTTGAATGTAGAAGGGAAAGAATTTAGGAACTGCAACTGAAGCTCAAGTACTATAAAATCTGAAAATTCAGGAAAATGTACAAAATAATAAATCATAAAATCTTAGACTTAGAATAAACTTTATAGCCATTTAGCTGTAATAGATACTTTCCCATTACTGGGACAAAATATCAGACACCTACAACTTCAAGGCGTTTATTGGGCCCCCATTTCAAAAGGATTCATTCCACAGTAGGCTTCAGGGCAGAAACAGGATGGCCAAGGGGCACAGCAGAAGAATGTTGCTCAACTCACAGCCAGAAGCAGAGAGAAGCAGGAAGACTGATGGATAGGAACACATACTGAGAGGCTCCACCCCAGCGATCTGCCTCTAAGCAGATCCCACCACCTAAAGGAACATTTAGCTACTGAACTCATCAATGCATCAACCCACTGGTGAGGGTAGCACCCCTGTAAATCAACTACCTTCATAACACAAGAGACCAAGAGAGAAGAGACCCTGGAGGAACATTTAGATTAAAACCATAACAAAGACAAGTGAATCAGAAAAATTCTACGCTAGTTTTAACAACAGAATATTCCCCCCCAAGGGACATATTTCTTAGTATGTATGATAATAAATAAATAAACAGCTGTTTGCCTGAGATAGAAGCAAAGATTCTAAAGTACCACAAGTTAATTTCATCTTCCTATTCTTGGAGTAAAATTTAATGATCCCTTTTCGGTCTCAGTATCTTTAACTAGAACCAAGAAGGCCAAATAACTTATCCAAAGTAAAAAACAAATACATGGCAGAGTGAAGAACAGGAGCAGATACTGAACATTTTGCACCATGTGTCTTCTGAGAAGATGGTCTATAAAGGTAAAATTTCACTATCACCAAGTGGAATATATATTGAAAATAACATAACACAATTTTAAACATAAATATTAGTAAACTAGAAACATGTTCCTATTTTCTAGTAACATTTACCTTAGTCTGGAAAAGTATCAAGACTTATCAAATGCCTTTGACTAAGCAACTACACTCTTAGAAATGCATCCTACAAGTATATTCTAACACAAGGTTATAAAGATTTGAACACATGCTCACACAAAGTAGCTAATAGTTCAGAAGAGTCACTTTTAATAATTATGAATGTCTAGAATGCTCTCTACATTCTGTGTATTCACAAATGGGGCTTTTGGGAACCAAGTACACTGTGTGGGAGCTGCAGTCATGAGAGGATTTGGGCACTGCTAAATTCACACCTCCATGTCCTGGTGGGAAGGCGGCCTGGGATGCTGTGTCAGTGGGGTGCACCTTTGAACAGTGGAGATTCTTTCCTGGCTGTCAAGAATGCCTTCCTCTGCCATGTCCTTCCACCATTATATTTCTGTCTTGGACTCAACTCAACACAGACTGAATCCTTGAAGCATGAGCCAGGTGGTTCCTCCTTTAAGTCACGGATATCAGGTATTGTGTTCAAGCAAGACCATTCTGTATTTGTATATAGAGAACAGTTAGGATAAATATGCAGCTGCTTTCATCTAATTCCATGAGAAGAAAGATTTGCACTAACAGTGTTTGGACAGGATGTCCTGTCTGCTTCTTTTACTATGGATAACCAAAAGGAAGATAACAATGTAAAAAGTATTAATTATTGAAACTGTACTATAATTCAGCTTTAAAAACAAGATGGGTATACAGATACATTTTCTTAATTCAATGAATAGAGAGGTATGCTCTAATAATGTTCATAAATAGAATATCATGTCTACACCCTGGTCAACAAATAACCACTAAGAAAACAAAATGCAATGTATTAATTACTGAATCTGTTCTACTAATTTGATTTGAAACTGTCTCATTGCTATTGAGAAAAAAGCTAAGAAGTAACACACTTAAAATCTAATAAGATGCAAACCTTAGAAGAAGTTCTTTGTGAGTATAATATAAAAATATTACAAAATATATTATTATACTTGCCTCCAGAAATGATTTTGGGAGGACTTTTTCCTTTTCAACTTCGTGGAAGAATATGTGGAGTGTGGGGATTATATCTTCTATAAATTTCTTGTAGAATTCAGCTGTGAATCCATCAGGCCCTGGACTTTTCTTTGTCGGTAGGCTTTTTACTACGTTTCGGATTTCGTTGGCTGTTATCGGCTTGTTGAGAGTTTTAATATCTTCTTGATTCAGTTTTGGTAATTTGTAACTTTCGAGGAATCTGTCCATTTCTTCTGTGTCTTCTATTCTGTGAGCGTAAAGATTCTCGAAGTAACTATTAATAATCTTCTGAATTTCCAGTGGGTCTGTGGTGATTTCACCCTTTTCATTCCTTATCGCTTGTACTTGAATTTTCTTTTGCC
>PVKA01053510.1:0-11198 GCA_004027165.1 Ctenomys sociabilis | reverse complement strand
TCTCTCAAGCTCTCACAGAGAGCAATCTGGTCAAGCATTGGCCGTGACTCATCCACATGGATGACACAGACAAAGGAACTACAGAATAATGTACAGGACTACAAGATAAACCCTGAGAGGACTTCAATGACCACATAGGAAATATAAAGTTCTTGTGTTGGTATATAAGTTTTGATCTACCTAGGTCTTAACCATCCAGAAGAAAAGTATAAAAATGAAGTATACATCGTGAGCCCATAATATTAAGCTGTGCTGTAAATGGATATGGTCAACAATTTCTTTGAATAACTCACTATGGTTGCAGAATGCTGGACTGTGTTGGATTGTGGTGTCGAGTTCAAGCACCTAAGTTAGTTGAATGTCAATGGAGTGCGCACTTTTGACAGGTGTAGACAAAGGAAGGGTTGTAGAAAGAAAAAATCATGATGTGTGTGTATAGACAGTACAGATGGAATAGATAACGCTGTGCTTCTACATAATTCTATGAGAGGCAAGATCTGCACTCATGGTGGTTGGACAGGATATTATGTCGGCTTTTAGTACTATGGTCATCCACTAGGTAAATAATTATTGAATTTTTGATATAATTCAGGTATAAAATGATAAGATAAGTAAGCAACTACACTCTTACTTCACTGATGAGAGATATCTGCTAAAATAATATCTGTAAATATAATATCATGTATGCACCTTGTACAATACCAAAACATTATGAAAACAGTTTGCAATGTATTAATTCATCGAATCTGTATGGTTTAGGTATCTTGAAACTGTCTGATTGACATCTGTATTTTAATAAAATAAAAAGAAACAAAAAAAATGATAAGTAAAATAGTTTGCTGGAATCCGTTAGTTCATATGACTGTGAGATTCCACCAAGGGATGGTTCTATAGAAAATAGGAAGGATGACAAGACAAAGCAAATGAAATTTAGGAATGAGAAGAAGAAAAAGTGCCAAAATAGACACCTACATTTTTTTATTAAAGAGTCTTTAATTTACAACCTGAACAATGTCTCTATGTTTATTGTTGATTTTCTTGTATTTTAGTAGAGTTTATCGGGTCTAAAGCGTCTGACTATGTCGATAGGACTCAGAATGATTCTCCTGTTTTTAGCCTCCCAAGTGCTGGAATTACAGGCCCCGTCCACAACACTCAGTCTCAATCACTGTCTCAGTGTGGCCCAGGGGCTGGGCCAGCATGGCACACCAGGAATTGAACCCTGGTCCCTGTGCTGAGCAGGTGCTTTAGTCCGCTGACCTGCCTTGCCAGCCCCTTGAACAGTGACTCTATTCGTCCCTTGACTTGCATCTAGGCGCTGATGTAGGTTGTACTGTGAACATCACAAGATAAAATGACAATCAACCTAAGACATACTGCTATCAAGAAATTAGACTGCAATGCTAAATAATGCAAAGATAAAATTTTCAGCATAGATTCAAATGAGTAGGCCACTCTGTGGAACACAGGGAAGAGAATTTATCCTGAATTTACCATTGCAGTGTTCAGAAGAAGAAGCACAGAGCAATAGAAGAAGAGAAAGCTGTTTCCTGATTTAGCAGACAACCAGTAGACCTTTCACAACTGCATTGAAAAGAGATTATCATCATGGAAATTTACAATAAATAATGTGCTGGCCCTGCCCACAGGGCGTGCTGCCATGGCAATTGGGACTGCGCGTGGTGGCCTGCCCCTGTAATCCCAGCATTTGGGAGGCTGTAAACAGGAGAATCATTAAGAATTTGATCTAGTAGTGAAACCCTGAGCACCCTTTAGACCCCCTCCTAAAATACAGAAAAATAAATGAATAAATATAATAAATAAGGGTGAGAAACCTCTGCAAATAGAATCAGGGTCCTGAAGGAAAGGAACACCAGTTTCATGGTGGATTTAATGATTCCAGAACAATCTGGAACATAAATATATGGAATCTGAAGAAAGGGAAAGTAAACCAGAGAAGCAGCACCTAAACACAGCAATAATAACAAGTAAATTGTCTTGATGATATTATCAGTTCATTAAGAAAATGTACTATCATTATATGATTCAATATATTTTAATACATTACATATATTTAGAATAAATTCTAGAATTACATTTGAAATATTTTTGCTCCTTGATAAATATTTAGCTATCTTCAGTTAAGTTTGTAGGTTACTCATGTAGATGTCAATTAAAAAACAAAAACAACACAAAAACCCAGAAACTTCTTGTCAGTATGATATAAACAAGTAGATTACATAATCTAACAGTGATAATTTTGATGTAGACAATCTGATCAGCGTGGAAACCAGAATAGAGGCCTCCTCTCAGAACACAATCTTTATAAAGCTAAAATCTGTAACAAAATACTACATAATAACAAAAGTTAATATGCTATGTATCACCCTCTTTGAAGGAATTACCCAAAGTCTAAGATATCTACAAAACATGTTCACGCTTTTATTTTGTGGTGCTGGGAATTGAACTCAGGACCTTGCATTTGCCAGGTGGGAGCTCATTCTACTGAACACTTTTGACCCCCAAAAATGTTCACTCTTGCAAGAATAAATCCATACTGTTAGTACAAACCAGTCTTTTCTCTGAATTAAGAAAAGCTATTCTAAAAAAAAATAAATCTACATTAAATAAATTACCACATATATTAAAATATTTTGAAACAATGAAATAGGTAAGTTGGGGAAATATCTGAGCCTTCTTCCCATTTCCCCTATAATCTCTCTTCCATTTAACTCCTTCCTTGCATGCACATACACACTGATTTTTCTCATATAAGAAGAACCATGCTATGTCTGAGTTTATGTGTCTGACATATTCCCTTAAAATATTTCCCTTTGTGTATCCTATATATGGCTTTGGCAAGCCCCTTTCTCATTTATGCAGTTACATGAAAAATCCTTCAACAAATGCTTAGAGATTTGAGTGCTAACAAGAAATATACATACAAATATATATTGAGAGAATATAGATAGTAAAATATATATATACTAGACCTAATCGTGCATAAACCAATGTGCATAGTAACATTATTGACTGAAAGTGTATATGCTTAGTCTACTTCCTTTACCGTGTTGAAGTTCAGTCTTGTAATGTGAACACAAAACGTGTGTGGAAATGCTGTTTTTCTATTTTAGAAAAACAATGTGTTGGACCAGGAAAAGCCCCACAAAAGCTTCACACAGATAATGGTTTCTGTTTCTGACTTTCTTCCTTTCTTTCCTTCTGTCTTCCTTCCTTCTTTCTTCCTTCCTTCCTTCCTTCCTTCCTTCCTTCCTTCCTTCCTTTCTTTCTTTCTTTCTTTCTTTCTTTCTTTCTTTCTTTCTTTCTTTCCTTCCTTCTTCCTTCCTTCCTTCCTTCCTTCCTTCCTTCCTTCCTTCCTTCCTTCCTTCCTTCCTTTCTTTCTTTCTTTCTTTCTTTCTTTCTTTCTTTCTTTCTTTCTGGTACGAAGAATTGAAATCAGGACCTTGTGCTTGCCAGGCAAGCACTTATTCCTCTGAGCTATCTCCCTGGCCCCTCCTGATTTCTTTTTGATACCTTTGAATGGATATTTATTTTTTGTATGTTCATAAACACTACAACCATCTGTGGAACATTTGCTAATGCATATTTCAGTCTCTCCTTTGGAGAACGCGAACCAATTAATATCTCTGTAGATCATGTGGTCAGGCTGGCTCTGTAGGAAAAAAAAAAAAACAGTACTGACTGTAGGTATTGATGGGAGATTCGTGGTTCAAACATTAATCTCAAGGCAATCACAGTAATATCTTTACTACGGCCTAAAGTGCAGCCCTTCCATACCTTAATTAATCCTGATGAACTCCACTTGCAAAGATGTTGCCAAGTTACTAGATATAACCCAGGAGTGAATCTGACTTGTTAGTAATTTGGAAGTGAAGCCATTTAAATGGATACATACAGTACAGTTTTTGTGCCAGTTGTGAAAGACACAGCATTTATAAAAAGAAAAAAATGAGATCAACAATAAGCAAAAGGGCTAAAATTTTTATGTTTCTAATTGCAGGTATTTTCAAGACAGGGAAAATCATCTGTCTTTTTCTTCCATTTCATTACTTAGTCCAAATGCCATCAAGCTAAGCTGAGTGGGAACTACATACAGGAATGGAATTACCATGGCAACCAACTTCAAAATTTTCCCCTGCTGAGAATTTAGTTCGCTAGATAATACTTTGTTTTTACCTTTCTGGAAAATTAGATGGAAGGTAATTTTGGAAGCATACAAAAGACTTTTCTGGGTTTAAGCTATGCTTGGGGTAGTTTTCCTAGGGTGAACGATATTAATGGTTATGCATTTTGTACAAAATAAAATATGGAAATATGAGAGAGCTGGATAAGTAATCTATTAAGAGCTAGATAAGTAATCTATAAGTAATGTCTAAGTTACTAATGTCTAAAAAAATATACTATATGTTGTTTATTCATCTGTTGAAGGCCTCAGTGTACAATGGTCAGGACACAAGAATGTAATATGACACTATGGTCATCAAACCATTGTGACAATATTAAAAATTTAAAAACTTAAATGTGTTGGTGAAGAGTTTCATGAATGATTGTCCTTTAATTCCACGGACACAACTGAAAAATAGAAAATAAAACACAAAAATACATAATGTGATATGCCTACACATTTCTGTTTTAAGAATTAATTTCACACCAATACTTGAATTAAGATAACTGATGGTCTAATTTTCTAAAGATTGAACAATCTTTTATGACATGACCTAATAGCATATACACAAAAATTTAAAATAGAGAGCTGTGATTGAAACTTCACTTCTCAGTTGAATTCAGTGTATGATTCTAATTTTAAAAGGAAATGTGTTAGTTCAGTTACTGAAGAAACAACCCAGTTCTATGAATTGGATTATCTTCTTAAATCGTGAAGTAGGGCCACGATTTAGACCTCTGACTAGAAATACATGTTTACCTTAGAATTCTTAGATCTTTGATGGGAAGAAAAGACTGTATATATAAGAATGTGATGTGTTGTGATCAGGAGAATTCTGTCAACTTTAAGAGTAATAATTAAAGCATAAGCATGAATATCTTGAAACAAGTCTTTATAAAAACTGAGTTGCTTTTAAAATTCTACTCCATAGAGATTAAAGCAGATTAAAGCACGTGCAAGCATGCACAGGGGTCACCGGTTCCATCCCTGGGCCTGCACTGCCAGCCCCGCCCCCAGAGCACACTAGGATGGAAATTGAGACTGGGTAAGGTGGCGCGCACCTTTAATTCCAGCACGTGGGAGGCTGTCAACAGGAGAATCACTATGAGTCCAATTTAGTAATGAGACTCTGAACATCTTATAGACCCTTCCCTAAAATACACACACAAAAAATAAGTAAAACAAAATAAAATTATCCTTCTTTATTTTTCATTTAAGAAAACGTCTTGATTCAATGTATAAGCTGGAGATCATCATTAATCTATTTCCTGAAGAAATAAATTAATGAAGGCAAATCATTAATTTTTACTTTTCTATCATTATTTCATTTCTTAGATTTACATTATTCTATGTTTTCTTGAATGCATAAGTAAATAAAATAGTTTGGAAAACAACACATTCTGGAATAACTAATGAGCACATTAATCATTTCTACTGATATGGATTAATCATTAATTTTTTGGAGATTTAATATTTTATTTTGTATAGGTCAGTAGTGAGTAAATGAAATGACCACTCAAACAGAAAAGAAGACAATGTTAGTCAGACGGTTTGTGCAAATTTAAATTTAGAACAAGACATGAGGTTCCTTAAATGTGACACTGCTTTATGAAAACTAAGGCATTTTATAATCTCCATTCAGAGTGAAAACCAAGTTTTGACACATTAAGTATAAAACAATTTATGAAGAGTTTAAAGAACTATTTGAAATTCTTAAGTTCTTTACTGAACAAAACTCCATTTAACTATTCTTGTGCCCTGTCTACTACAATCAATACAACTCAAGGAAAGCAAGGAGACTGATGCATGGCACAAACTATTTTCTGAACAGATTGGATCCAATAAATATTTATAAATTTACAGTTCAAGAAGTTGTGTTACTATTGATGGAGATAAGATCTTGATTAAAGGAAGATTATCAAATTAAACAAAATAAAATTAAGTGGATTTATTGGAAATAGTAAATTAAGATAAAATATTTAGTGATAATAAGCCATATAAATAGTCCTTTAAACTGAAGGTAGTGATATGGTAATCAGGAAGTATGTAAAAATTAAATATGGTATGTGTGTACAAATAAACATATGTAAAATAATGCTAATGCTTTAAAATTTACTTTTAGAAAGAGTTTTGCATAATTCTCAGCTACCAAACTCTGCCTCAACTCACAGGTTGTTTTCAGATTAAATTCATTTTCAAGTTACCTAAGTAATATCCTAGTCTATTAGAGTAAAATCTGGAATTAGAAGACAATTATCTTTGGAATCATAAATATTGTTAATTAACAATATTATTTCTGATACATTATTGTAGGTCTTTGAAGTGTTGTATGCACACTACTTTTTATTCCATTTTTATTCACTTAAAAATCTCTCCTAAATATGTACTAGATTGACTCCATGCTTACTTTGTGAGAGATCAAAGAACTGGTAATCCTTACCTTTAAGGAATTTATTTAAATCTAAAACTGATGGGATGGAGAAATCTAACTGAATTTAAATGGCTTAAAAATTTTTTATTGAAGTAAAATTTTATTAAATAATAATCACTGGAAAAGAAAGAGAATAGATAGATAGATAGATAGATAGATAGATAGATAGATAGATAGATAGATAGATAATACATATACACATACAAATACATGCATACATACATATGAGCACTAGAACTGCAAGCTCTGGCCAACTGACTTCATCTGAAAGCAGCCTGCAATTCTTAATAAGATCAATTTTACATTTAATTTCACATCATTAAAATTCTATAATGTACATGTAGATTATATTTATCTATAATAACAAACATCTCCCTTTTGTATTCCTTCAGATAAAAGTGCTTTAAATTTAAAATATTTCATACATAAACTTATATTTGTATTTCCTGAATATAATGGTAGAAATTCAAAGATATAAAATATTTCCAAGGGCTGGGGAGATAGATAAGTGGCATAAGCACCTGCCTGACAAGGACAAGGTTCTGAGTTCGATCCCCAGAATTGCTAAAAATACAGATAAATAAATAAAAAATTTCCTTTCTTTGATACATTTTTTGCATTGCATGTATTAAATAAAGAAGAGCAACTGCTTTATCTTTAATTCATTGAATTAGTTGGTCTGTTGCTTCATTGTGGAACTCATTTATTGGCCACCAAAATTCTACATAGCTTTCTGATACATTTTCTATCACATTTATGTTGATTGATGACCTCAGGTTCATTAATTGACCTTTTTATACCTGACACAGAAAACAAATTAAAGTGCACCATATAATTTAATTTAATTAATTTTCGTTTTCAAAATCTTAGAATAAAAGCATAAATATAGTATGTCCATGAAGGCATTATTTTGTAAGAAGGAGTTATTGCAGAAGCAGTGAAATAGCTCAGCGATTAAAGCATATGCAAGCAGGGATGGGGCAAGGGCCCAGGTCGTTCAGTTCCTGGCCTGCTATGCTGGCCCTGCCCTGGGGTACAATGAGATGTCAATTAAGACTGGGCATCATGGCCTGCCTGTAATCCCAGCTCTTGAGATGCTGTAAACAGGTGAATCACTGAGTCCCTTCTGGTAGTGAGACCTTGAACACCCTGTACACCCTTCCCTACAAGAAAAAAAAAAAAAAGAAAAAAGAAAGAAAAGCAGTTATTGAGTTTTAGAAATGTTTATATAAAATACAACTATCTGCTGAATAAAATTCTAGTATAGGAGAAAGAAAACTGGTTTTAAAATTAGAAGTGATCTACATGCCTGATGTGTGTTTGGTGTGACCTGCCATGCATTTCAGAAAAAAATAAATTCCATTCCTCAATATTTAGCTTTATGCAGGGAATTTTCTGGAAGATTCCAACTCTGTTTCTCATTTTTCTTGAGCAGAAAACAGACCCAGAAGTCATAATCTGTATGTCTAGGGAAAAGACAAGAGTTAGGCATGAGCTCTGGGCTTCAAGAACCACAGGAAAAAAAAAAAAAATAGCCAGGCGTGGTGGTGCATGCCTGTAATCCCAGCACTAGGGAGGCTGAGGCAGGAGGATTGTTGTGAGTTCGAGACCAGCCTGAGCTACAAAGTGAGCTTAAGGCCAGCCTGAACTGCACAGTGAGACCCTGTCTCAAAAAAGACAAAAAAAAAGAACCACAGCAAACCTCAAGGGGCCTGTAGCCTGTGTGCTAGTGCTACCACAGACAGCACTGGATTGTCATCAGGTCTTCCCACCTCTTTGAACTAGGTGCACAACATGAGGGGCCATTAGGTCTTCACGTGTTGATGTGGGAGGTAAAGGAACTTCATAATACTTTTTCTCAGGGTGACATAATATGGGTCTTTTTCAAAGAGGAGACAGGTAGTTCCTAGGAAAGAAGAACATAGGGTTTAAGTCTCTCTGTGTATAACATTGCTTGGAAGAGTAAAGAGCATGAAAGATAACAGTAAAAATAAGCAAATGTAGTGAGTGATGCATAGTGATTCTTAACTATGTGTCAGATTGATTGTTGTAAGGGTCAATAGCTGAAGTTTGTTTTGGGGTTTGTCTGGTGGGTAGTGGAGCACTGACCTTGAGGATGTACATCCTGTCCTTTTGCTTCTTGGCTCTGCTCCCCATCCACCATGGACTAAGTATCTTTCACATCCTTCCACTCTGCATCTTGAAAGTGCATGCCCAACTTGCCTTCTCTAAAACATGAGTATCCAGTATTGTTTTCTCAAGAGAGGAAGCCAGGCTAATGTAAGTGATCTATGATTTGTAGGTATTTGTATTGGTTGGTGGGGATATGTTGTTCCAATACTAACAAAGAAATAGTGTATGTTAAAAACATATGGAAGATAGAACTTGATGATAACGTGTTCAAGAGTCTGGTTTCTCTCTAGATGTGCACGTATTGTTTTTCATCAAAAAGAGATGCAAATCCAGAGAGACTTGCTTATGCCAGTATATGTTAGGTCTGAAGACCTTCCATCAAACTGTCACCCCTGAGCCTTTTTTCTTCCAAGCAAACTTGAGAGAGCACCAAATCCTGACCACTAGACCACCAGGGAGCGTCCCAAGCAAACTTGAATACCTGTCTTCATCAAGTGGAAAAAGAATGTCAGAAGTATGCAAGTTTACCCACTCCAGTGACATAGACAAGTCTTTCTGCTTGGAACTGGCAAAATATATAATCCTTCCACAGAATGGAAGTGTTGTGTGTTTTAGAGCTTATATTTAAATGATCATAGCTTGGCTCTGAAGCCACTGATTCAGCTTATTTGAGATCTTAAGTAAAAAGAAATGTTGCCCACTGCTGAAATATTGTGAAAGCAATTTCATGTTTATTTATAAATATGATTGGCAGGATACTTACATACATTCTCCAAAGAATTCTCAGAAATTTAAACATTTTAACCATAATACATTCCTGCTTATTTAAATTGCTTGGTAGAAGAGATCATTCATGAAGATTTTCAGAGAATATTGTGTGGATTATCTAAGTACAAATCTACAAATTAAATCTCTAAAATGCATTGGGAATCTTGATTTTATTCTTATGAAAATTATAATTTGGAAAATATGCCATTTGCAAATGTAATTATTTTATAAAGATATTTGGTCCTTCAGTGTTTGTTTATTATTTTATTAGATTGCCAAAACTTTTTCTAAGCTGCAGCATAACTATAATTTGCAGAAAATACTTTATAATATGTTGATATTAAGATATGTAGGAGGCATGCATATTATTAATAATTGTGAAGCTACCGTGTAGTTAAGAATGTTTTTAATATTCTTTGTTTTGTAGCTTCAAAAGAGACAAAACCCACTGATAGTTACCATGAAATTGAGTTTAAGTTGTAAAATATGAAGACAGAAAATAATTTATTTCAGTGTAGGTCTAGGAACAAAATGACTTGGATCATCTAAATAAAATGGTAAATGTTTGAAACTTCTGATTAAAAAATGGAATAAAGTTGGACAAAGCTTTAAAGAATAGCCTTTTGAGTTGTATACAATTAGATATACTAATACCTACTAAATGATGAAACTAGTAATCAATTTCAAATGATACAAGGTTTTCCTTCATTTTAAACCACAGTTAAAGGGCAGCCAAATAGCTCAATGGGTTAAAGAGCCTACAAGCAGGCCCAGGAGCCCACAGTTTCATCCCCAGGCCTGCCTTACAGGTCTGGCCCCTGGGGCACGCTAAAATGGCAATTGAGAGTGCACATGTGGTGGCCGCCTGTAATCCCAGCTCTTACGAGGCTGTAAACAGGAGGATCACTGCGAGTCTGATCTAGTAGTGAGACCCTGAACACCCTGTAGACCCTTCCCTGAAATACAAAAAAAAAATTTAAAAAAACCCCACAGTTAATAACCATTAAAAAGCCAAAGTTGATTCCTACTAAAGTCAAGCAATGCATGAAATGCAATTATATCTGTAAAATATAGGTCTGATCTCATTTACTAATGACCACAAATGGCATGTAATCAATGCACAAGTCAGCTGAACAGATAACTGGCTTTGTGGTTTGACATATTGAAGTTCTTAATTATCTTCCTTAATAGTAGATTGAACTTGGCATTTTTGTCTTCTCTATGATATGGAAGCTGAGATTTTGTGGAACTCAAGCTTAATTGAACATTTAGGTGAATAAAGAAAGAATATAAAGAATAACAGAATTGATATAATGAGATTACTGCCCATTTCAATAAATATTCCTAAAATTATGTCTTTGAACTGATACCCAGTTTCTGACCAATTCATTGCAATATATTCTGAGAGTAACAGAGTGCCCACTTTTGACAGGTGTAGACAAAGGAAGGGTTGTAGAAAGAAAAAATCATCATGTGTGTGTATAGACAGTACAGTTGGGATAAATAATGCTGTGCTTCTACATAATTCTATGAGAGGCAAGATCTGCACTAATGGTGGTTGGACAGGATATTATGTCGGCTTTTAGTGCTATGGTCATCCACTAGGTAAATAATTATTGAGTCTTTGATATAATTCAGCTGTATAAAAACCTGTAAATATAATATCATGTATGCACCTTG
>PVKA01053509.1:0-11203 GCA_004027165.1 Ctenomys sociabilis | reverse complement strand
AAAAAAAAAAAAAAAAAAAAAAAAAAAAAAAAAAAAAAAGACTACCAATAAGGGAATGGTAAACTAAGTTTTAGTACCCAATGGGATACTGTTATGGCTTATGTCTGTATGTCCCCCAAAAGCCTCATGCAGTGGTGTGGGTGGGCTTCACAAGTTTGTAACTGATTCATGGTCCAATGCTAGAATTAGAGTGTGAGTGCTATAATCCATCCTGGGGTGGGTAGCCTACATACAGCATGAGGGACAGAATCTTCTCTTGTACTCCTCCCTTTTTGCTTTTTCTGTTTTCTGCTGCCATGAACTGTTGCCCCTTTGCCATACCATTCTATCTTGAAGCAGGCTGATTATAGATCGAAACCTCTGTAAGCTGTGAGCTAAATAAATCTTTTCCTCCTTTAACTTTGAGTGTTGAGTATTTTGTTTCAGCAACGAGAAAAAAAATAACAAAGACAGACACAAAACTGTGCAAAGTGAGGCATGGTGGTACATCTATGTATTCCCAGACCTCACTCAGGAGGCTGAGGCAGAAAGTTTGAGGCCAGGCTGAGCTATACTCTGAGTTTAAGACCAGCCCAAACTGCATAGCTATATGCTCTCAAAAAAAGAAAACAAACAAACAAAAAATACTGTGTAAATGTTCCAGGAAGTTCTTCATGTGCTGGTACAGACTGTAAACTGATTTCTGAAATATACAATTAAATTGGGGAAAAAAAAATTTACAAAACAATGTAAATATGCTACTATTTTTTCCCAAAAACATGTGTAGGGACAGGGCATAGTTCAATGGCAGAACATATGTTTACCATGTGTGAGACTTCTGGGTTTGGTTAGTAATGATGTACACATATGCATGCACACACATACAAATGTGCATTACCTGCTTGTATTATGTATACAGTACTGTATTATGCATCTGAAAATGTATCACCCAAGAAAGTGATACCATGATAAGAAGGTAACTTAAAAAATAGGGGAATAAAGATATATATTATGTCCAGGTACAAATGCCCAGGGAAGGTGATCAGTATGCATATCTACATTGTCTCGATAAATTTAATTATAATTTTTTTTAAAAGAAGAAGGTAACCTGGTGATTTAGAAATTATGAACAAAAAATGTTTTCATTGATTAATAAATTTTAAACTATGTAACTGTATCACCTGTTCAGTAATCAATCATTAAGAGCCATGCATGGTAGCACACACTTATATCTCAGCAGGGAGGCCGAGGCCATGAGTTTGAGCCCATCCTGAACTACATATCAAGACCCTATCCCCCTCAAAATCAGTCAGCAATAATTCTTACCATGTCCATCTGATATATTCAACAAATATTAAAAATAATGGAAACAAGGGGCTGGGGAAATGGCTCAGGGGAATAAGCGCTTCCCTGGCAAGTGCAAGGGCCTGAGTTCAATCCTCAATTCCATTAAAAAAAAAAAAAAGAAAAGAAACAACTCCACTAAGAATAAAAGGCTATTGTGTCACACAGTGCATTGATTTTGGGGTTATCTTGGATCCACAGATCTGCACTCTCTATACCATAGTTACTGGGAGGCAAGGGTCCTTTACCGTGTGTGGTAGTAAGATTCAGTAGAGCACTGACCTTGTTACTCAAAAATCCTACTTCTGGCAATTTGTTGCAAAGATTTGCTTTTACAAACACAAAATAACAAATGCACAACTGTACTTATTATGGTATTATTTGTAATAGCAGTATTAGAAACAACCAGTGCCCCTGCCCACAGGAGACTAGATAATTGACCCAGGGGAACTCTGTGTTCTCCAGCCGATGATGATGATGACTGATGATGATGTCTTTTTCAATTTTTTTTTTTTTTTTTTTTTGCAGAACCAGGAATTGAACTCAGGCCCTTGCACTTGCCAGGGAAGTGCTTATTCCACTGAGCCATCTCCCCGGCCCCCAGATGATGTCTTTTTGAGACTGGGTCTTACTATGAGGTTTAGGCAGGTCCTAAGCTCACTTTGTAGCCCAGGCTGGTTTCGAATTTGCAACAATCCTCCTGCCTCACTCTCCCAAGGGCTGGGATCACAGGTATGCAGCACTATGCCCAGATTTTCAAGGATAAATTATTAAATATGTAGCATACATACTACCTTTGTATACTATGATGTTGTTGTTGTAGATAGATAGATAGATAGTGTGTGTGTGTATGTACATGTGTGTGTTTGTACCAGAGACTGAACTTGGGACTTTGTACTTTATACTCAAGCAGGCACTTATGCCACTGAGCTATATCTCCAGCCCTGTGTATATATTTAAAAAAAAAAAAAAAAAGAAGAAGAAGAAACAGTGTAAACTAAAATTGAATACAGGTTTACTGCTGGGGTAGAGGATGAGGGGAAGGGTATGCAAATGAAGTGTCTCTAAGGTTATTTTAAAATATAGCTCAACTCTTGAACCACATATTTTACATATTAGGGACATTATACCAAAATATGTTTGGTGTCAGGGATTGAAGCCAGGGCTCAAGCATGCTAGGCAAGCACTCTACCACTGAGCTATATCCCTAGCCAACTTTTATTAATTTGAGTTACTCAGGCTGCCCTTGAACTTGTGATCCTACCTCAGCCTTCCAAATAACTGGGATTTAAAGCTATGCGGCACATGGCTAAAACATTTTAAAGAAATACAGATACTGAATATAAACAGTAACGAATGATCTGGGAGTGGTGGTATACACCTGTAGGCTAAGGCAGCAGGATTCCAAGTTCCAGCATTACCTGGGCAATTTAGCAACTTGGCTAGATTCTGCCTCAAATAGGGGACCAGGGGGATAGCTCAGTAGAATAAGTGCTTGCATGGCAAGCACAAAGGCCTAAGTTCAATCCCTGGTTCCGCCCTCTCCCCAAAAGAAAAAAAACCCACAGTAACAAATTAACCTAACTGTATATCAAATTGATAATATAACTGTAGAAAATAGAATGTAAAAGTTCCAGTTAAAAAAAAGAATCCAAGTAAAAGCTGGGGGGATAGCTCAATGGTAAAGCAATAGATGGGTTAAATCTCCATAACAGAAAAAAAAATTTCAAGTAAATTTTGGACATAGTTCATGGACTTCCTTAAAAACAAAGGAACTAAATACAAACAAAACAAAATCCCAGGCACAGTGACACATACATATAATCCCAGTATCTGGAAGGCTGAGGCAAAAGGATTGGTATGAGTTTGAGTCCAAACTAGGCTACGTTGTGAGTCCAAAGGCTACCTGAACTACACAGTGAAACCTTGTTTCAGAAAAAAATAAGATAAACACTAAATAGGTAGCTCAGTAGAATAAGCACCTGCCTGGCAAGTGCAGAGTCCTGAGTTCAATCCCTGGTACTACAAAATAAATAGACAAACAAATAAATAAAGCAAACAAACTGAGCTTTTCAGGCTGGGAGATAGGCCAGTAGCACAAGCATCTGGCTGGCAAGCATAAGGTCCTGAGTTCAATCCCTGATACCCAAAAACCCTGAACTTTTTTCATAGTAGGTTTGTTGTTGACAATGGCATTGATATAGTAACTTCAAAACTGTTTTGCTATTTTTGTATTAAGGATATAAAAAATGGGGCCAGCCAAATAGCTCAGCAGATTAAAGCACCTGTGAAAAGGTACAAGGGTCAGAGGTTCAATCTCGGGCCTGCCGAGCTGGCCCTGCCCTGGGAGACTGCAATTGAGCACTGGGCTTGGTGGCGCATACCTATAATCCCAATACTTGGGAAGCTGTAAATAGGAGAATCATTATGAGTCCAATCTAGTAGTGAGACCCTGAACATCCTGCAGACTCTTCCCTAAAATACAGAGGGGAAAAGGACAGAAAAATTGAATAGAGGGGCTGGGGAGATGGCTCAGTAGAACAAGCGCTTCCCTGGCAAGTGCAAGGGTTTGAGTTCAATTCCTGGTTTGGCAAAAAAAAAAAAAAAAAAAAAAAAAAGAAGAATTGAATAGATACAGAAATGTTATGAACTAGAGATTATACTATGAAAAGTGAAGAAAGTCTATGGAATAAGGAGATAAGAAAAAATCCTCAAGGGTTGGATTTGAAATGGAGGTGGATGAGAGTAATACAGAGCTGGTTCAGACAGCAAAGTTAAATTAAACAGAGGGGGCTTGTTACAGAATTCACTCCTCCATACGTCATGAACTATATCTTACACTAATAGTACTTTTGCTGTAAACAGTCATCTGTCTTATGTGGGAATTAAGAGAAGAAAAAAGCTATTCTATCTGGATACTATTCTCTGAGGCTTCTGCTACCCAGGCCTCAGTCAGGGTTGAAGGATACCACAGATTAGATGGTTTAAACAATAGAAATTAATTTCTCACAATTCTGGAGAAGTCCAACATTAATGTATAGGGTTGATTCTTTTTGAGAGCTATGAGAAAACAATGCTCCAGCTCTCAATATACTTGGCTTCTAAACTGCCATCTCTATATCCTCTTTGTTCTGAATATGTCCATGAGCACAAATTTTCTCTTCAGGACATTGGGCAATATTGAATTTAGTTCACATTTTTAACTTAATAGTTCTTTAAGGCTCTATCTCCAAATATAGTTATGTTCTGAGATACTTCAAGATATTTTTTAAATTTTAAGGTGTTTTTTTTTTTTTTTTTAATTTTAAGTTGGCACAGGGTCTCACTATGCAGTTCAGACTCATCCTCCCATTTTCAGCCTCCCCAGTGCTAGGATTACAGGAATGCGCCACCATGCCTGGACTCATTGCTGGCTCATTATGCCCAGCAGTGGGGCCAGCCCAGCACATGGTACTGGGGATCGAACCTGGTCCCTGCACTTGCTTAAGCAGGTGCTTAGTCCACTGAGCCATCAAGTCAACCTTACTTTAGGATTATGTTATGTTATGTTATGTTATGTTATGTTATGTTATGTTATGTTATGTTATGTTATGTTATGTTATGTTATGTTATGTTATGTTGTTACTTAGTGGAACTAGGGATTTAACTCAGGCCCTTGCGCTGCCAGGCAAGCACTTATTCTACTGAACCATCTCCCTAGCCCCACTTTAGGATTTTTTTTTTTGTCTTTTTTGAGACAGGGTCTCACTATGCAGTTCAGGCTGGCCTTAAGCTCACTTTGTAGTTCAGGCTGGTCTTGAACTCACAACAATTCTCCTGTCTTAGCCTCCCAGTACTGGGATTACAGGCATGTGCCACCATGCCCAGCCTCACTTTAGAATTTTAATATATTCTTTTTCTTCCTTTTTTTGGTACTGGGGATTGAACCCAGAGCCTTGTGCGTGCTAAAAATGTAGTTTACTATTGAGCTTGTCACCCCCAGGTCCTAACATACAAAATTTTGATGGGAGGGATGGGATATAATGTAGTCCATAACAAAGTCTCACTTTATTATGTTTTCTATTTGTCCCATGGGTTTGTTTGTTTGTTTTTTGCTTTTGCTTTTTTTCATACATTCTTTTAAGGAACTGACTCTAAGCAATATGTTTACAAGTAATTCTAGATTCAATATATATATGTATATATCAACATATAATTATATATCAAATGATATATTAATTACATATAGAATTAGTATATTTAATTTTCTCTATTTGATTTTTAGCTATACTTCTTTATTTTACCTTGAAATTGTCACATCCATCACTAATTTATCAGAAATTATACGTCTTGACATTTCACAAATGTAAGGAACTTTAAACATGTAATTTTATTTACTCCTCCACTTTGTGCTATTATTACAGAATTCACTCCTCCATACATCATGAACTGTATCTTACCCTAATAGTACTTTTGCTGTAAGCAGTCATCTGTCTTATGTGGGAATTAAGAGAAGAAAAAAGCTATTCTATCTGGATACTATTTATCCAGATAGTATCATTTCTGTGTTTCTTCATTCCTTCCAATAAACCTAAGTTTCCAAATTTCTTCTTACTCTGAGTAACTTCAGCATTTCTCACAGTGCAAATCTGCTGAAAATAAATTCCTTCATCTTTTCTTTTTCTTTTTTTCTTTTTTGGCGGAACCGGGAATTGAACTCAGACCCTTGCACTTGCATGGAAGTGCTTACTCCACTGAGCCATATCCCCAGCCCCAGTTTTTATTTTTATTTTTTTTCATCTTTCATTTTTCTAAAAATGTCTTTAGGGGCTGGCAAGATAGCTCAGCAGTCTTCAAAGCACTTGCTTAGGCAAGCTTAGGCAAAAGTGCAAGGACCTTGGATGGATCCCTGGCACCACATGCAGCACCAGCACCGCCCCAGAGCAGGCTGAGTTGCCCTCCTCCTAAAATAAATTTTAAAAAATATTTTTATTTCTCCTTTGTTTTTAAGGATATTTTCACTGAATATAGAACTCCTGACTGAAAATTTTTTCCTGGTAGTATTTTAAAAGTAATGCCATTGTTTGTGGCTCTTTCCTCTGCCAAGCCTTCTTTTTCAATTTTGTCTTAAGCTTATCCAGTGCATTTTTAATTTTCAGGTATTGTCCTTCACAATGCCGGTATTTCATTTTTTTTCTTTCTCCCTCCCCCTCCCTCTCTCTCTCACTGCTTATCTGTCTTTGTCTCTGTCTCTCTTCTCTTTCTTTTGGAGGGAAAGGACACTGGGCTGCTTTAAGGGACTATCCACTAATTTCAATATCTTGGTCATTTAACAGTATGCTTTCACTGCCTACTGTTTTCCTCCTTCTTTGAAAAACTAGTGATTTTTTTTTTTATGGTATGCTAGATTTATCTGGATAATACTTTCTTTTAAAGAACACTGAGGTTCCCTGGCAAGCCCAAGGGCCTCAGTTCAATCCCTGGTTCGGCCAAAATAAAAACAAACAAACAAACAACAACAACAACAAATAAAGAACATGGGGGGGGTGTTGGGAATTGAACTGAGGATCTTGGATTTACCAGGTAAGCTCTGCACTGCTGAGCTATATTCCCCAACCCCAGAATGTTGAGTTTAGTTCTGTCAGGCAATTTATGTCTAGTCATTCTCTTTAATATTTTTTTTTTTGTATGGGGAATCAAATTCAGGACCTTAGGCAGACACTGTACCACTGAGCTATCTTCCTGGCACTTGTTAATCCAGCTTTTAAGACTTGGTTTTAGGCAGGTTGAGAGTAGCCTTCACTTTGTAGAAGGGATTAATGAAAAACTGATCTCTGATTTTCTTTTTTTGGGTAGAACCGGGAATTGAACTCAGGCCCTGTGCTTGCCAGGGAAGCACCTATTCTACTGAACCATCTCCCCAGTGCCAAAAAACTGATCTTTGTAATGAGCCAAATAGTAAATATTTTCAGTCTATTTGATCTCTGTTATTATGGTGTAAAATTAGACATGATAATATGTAAACAAATAGTACCATATTTCACCCGTGGTGAGCCAGAATGCTCTACTCATTGTTCTTTCCCATAGCATGGTCTTCCTGGTATCTTAGCCCAATGTCTAGGATATTCATGAAGCATTTTCACTCTGGCAAGGCCAGAACTCAAACTCTCCCAGAACCGTGTGAGCTTCAGCATCTCCAATCCATTCCCAGCCCTGCTGCTGCAGCAGCAACAACTTTGTCAGCCTCACACAGTCTTACTATGCACATGTGCTGTCCAACCCTAGGCTGAGGATTTATAGGGAACCCCTTGTACAGACCCCAGGCATCTTCCCTGTGCATAGCACCTATCTCTCTGGCCCTCTGTCTTATAATTTCCACCAGTCTTTGGAGCCCTCATCATTGAGTTCTGCCTAACCAGCTCAACAAAACTGTTGTGTTCTACTTGGGCTCCACCTCCATCCTCCTGTGGTCAGCAAATTGTCTCCAGGCAGAGATTCAAGGCCAGAGTTAATGTAGGGCTCACCTTAAGTATTTTCTCTCAGTAGTCAGTTCTGCCTATTGTTTTGTTTTATTAGGTGGGGTCTCATTATGTGGTTCAGACTGGCCTTAAACTCACCACAGAGCCCAGGCCTACCTTCAAACTCACAGTGATCCTTCTACCTGAGACCCCTGCTAGGATCATATGCATGCACCACTACACCCAGCCCAATTCTGCTTTGATGGCACCTAGTAACAATCTTTGTATATTTTACCCAGTTTTATAGTTGTACACAATGAGGGCTCTGTCACAGTAGCAGGGAGGGCAGGAGGGAAGAGGTGACTAAGTTGCACTGAGGAAAGGATGAGCAAGATGGCAACGTAGGCCATTCATGAATGGTGCTGAGGTGACAGCCTATCTCCATGCTGCACTAGCCCCATCTACCACACAGGACCCAGTTGGGGCCAATCTCTGCTTACCATTTTGGGCATTCCACAGACCCCAAAATAAATCTATCTGTCGATTCCCAAACTTCTTACTCTGTCCAATGGCACTCAGTCCACCTCCAAAATTCCCATCTCTGTGCTGAAAAGAGCTTCAGGTTGGTAGGAGTGGGGACCTTCTAAGGACATGAATTAGCCCAGTATAGGAGCAAATGGGAAGAGGTCAGCAGCCACTGGAAAGAGCTGGAGGATGCATCTGGCTGAACCACAATGAGGCAAAACTGTAGAAGGATGCTGCCCTTGCTAGTTAGCCTACTGAAGTGAAAGATGTGCTCCTTAGGGAGATGAGCAGCTACCTTCCTGAGTAAACCAGCCCAGCTCCAGGACAAAACATGTAGGATGCATGTCATCAGCTTTCCCTCCTCACCCCTTCTTTCTTTCACCTAAACCTGCCCTAGCCTTCACAACTCTCTGGCTTCAGTTAGGCCAGCAGGTGAGAGATCTCTGACCTGCTCTAGCCTAGGCTTGTTCCTGGCCCTTGTTACATTCATCTCTATATTGGTACTGCTGTAGCTCCCTGAGCTCTGCCAGGGGTGTCAAGACTGAGGTGTAGCATTACTACCTATACCAATCTTGTCAGGCAAACTTTTGCTAACTCCTCCTCACCCAGTGGGGGAACAGATTTCCTATTCCTGGTCTTCTAGCTCAGGTACAGAACTCCCTAAAGTATTTCAGCTATCCAGGAAACCTATCTAGGGGAAGGCAAACGTGGTTGAGCCAAAAGGAGGGGCCTTTGATCTTGGATAGGACCTGTCACCATGAGAACAAGTTGGCATCTAGTAAGGGCATGAGAGTGAAAGGGTCCTTGAACCTGTCTGGTGATAGTCACTGGGTTGGGTAGGAAAGTAGATTCTGGCTGATATAGAAAAGGAGGAAAGGATATTTCAGGGTGATGGAGGGCTGTAACCTCCTCAGTGAACAGATGGCATCCCTTCAGAGGTAATGGAGGCAGGAGAGATTGCTAGTATTAGTGACATCATTTAGCTGTTGGACCTATAACCTAAGAACTCAGGTCTTCATATTGAAAAGTAAAAGTCACAATACAAGACCTTCCAATGATTGCTGAGATCACACATATGTGACCATGCTTGATAAATGATAAAGGAACAATATGCCCCAGAAGGCAGTTAACATAGGCTTCCACAGTAGTCACTGAGTCACTGTTATAACTTCCTCTTAGGTACCAGGCTTGGAGTTAATGGGTTTATCATAGCACTTAACTGCAAAGGAGTCCTGACAAGCCTTCCAGGAATTTACCTGAATGAATGGAGTGACGGAAAATTGAAAATGCAGGATAAAACACAAGAGCGGGACTCCAGGTATAAGCCATTGGAAGAGGGTAAGAACTTGCTTTGGCTCTTATCTCCAGAAGAAGAAGCGGTCTCAGAAGTGGTCTTTGAGATTCTGCACCATCCCGTATCTAAAAACAACAAAAAAAAATATAGTCAGTTGTGTATTTTTTCCCCTAATTGTACTCACTTATCCTCTCTCCAGCTTTCCTTCTTTGAGGGTGACTACCTCTTCAGAGAAAACTCACTCTAATCTAGATCTTTGATGAATTAAAGAGGCCTTGTCCTCAATATCCTGTACTTATGTGCTTCTCAAGAGACACCTGTATTTGGGATCCTGATGTAGGCCTCTTCCATTGGTTATTACGTGCTTGTCTCTGAGGGCTCCCCTTCAGTGCTAGCTTCTGAGTAGGACTGGACAAGGACAAGATCCCCAAAATCAGTTTCAAAATGGAGCTACTGAAACAAATTCATTTCTTTGTAGAAACTGCAGGCCTCAGTAATAAACAAACATTGATGAACAATTTCTCACTTCCAGGTGGGTCACTGATGGGAAAGGAATTTTCTTGGGATTGGGTATGGTGTCACATGCCTATAGCCCTAGCAATTCAGAGGCTGAAGCAAGAGAAGTTCTTGGGTTTGAGGCCGACCTGAGTAACATAGTAAATTGAAAGTCAGCCTGAACTATAGAGTGAGACCCTGTCTAAAAAATAAATGACTGAAACAGTCATTCTGAAACACACTTTTAAAAATGCATCCAATCTTTGGGACCTTTGTGTATCCAGTTGTGAATTAAATAGTTTATAATTAGGCATTTCTGAATACCCAAGCCCACCCCTTTGGACCAAAGGTAAACATCTATGTAAACAGATGAACTCAAGACTCACTGCTGAATCACTAATCTGAGTAAAGGCACAAAGCTAGGGAGATAGCTTCTGGTACCAAAGTAAAATAAAAAGTACAGACACAACACAAGAATTAAGTGCATACTTGATAATATACAGACATGGTTATGTCTAATAATTCAATATGTCATGTGTTGTAACAGATGTACTTAATGTACTTGCACAAAATAAAGAAATGTTTTCTGAATTTTGGTTCCTGAACTTTTTCTTGTCTCTTTTGTAAGATTTCTTTTTTGGGGGGCGGGGGTCATTTTGAGACGGGGTTTTCACTATACAGTTCAGGCTGGCTTTCAGCTTGCAGCAATCCTGCCTCAGCCTCTGGAGTGCCTGGGATCATAGGTGTGTGCCACCATGCCTGGTTTATCATTTTTTAAAATGTATTTAGTGCAGGGTCTACAGGGTCTCACTACACAGATCAGACTTGTAGTGATCCTCCTGTTTTCAGCCTTCCAAACCCTGGGACCACAGGCACACACTACCAAGCCCCTTCTCAATCATCATCTCAGTGAGCCCTGGGGGGTGGGTCCCCGCAAGGCAAACGAGGGATCTAACCTGTTCCCTGTGCTCTGCCTAAGCAGGTGCTTTAATCCACTGAGCTATCTAGCCGGCCCTGGTTTATCATTAACTGTGATCATTTTGTTGCCATTCCTGTCTCCTTGGGAGAAAAATCCCTTCATCTCGCTGAGCCCAAATTCTCTTCTCTGTAAAATAAGGGGCTTAAAGCA
>PVKA01053508.1:0-11199 GCA_004027165.1 Ctenomys sociabilis | reverse complement strand
GGATATGGTCGACAATTTCTTTGAATAACTCCCTATGGTTGCAGAATGCTGGACTGTGTTGGATTGTGGTGTCGAGTTCAAGCACCTAAGGTAGTTGAATGTCAATGGAGTGCCCGCTTTTGACAGGTGTAGACAAAGGAAGGGTTGTAGAAAGAAAAAATCATGATGTGTGTGTATAGACAGTACATTTGGGATAGATAACGCTGTCCTTCTACATAATTCTATGAGAGGCAAGATCTGCACTAATGGTGGTTGGACAGGATATTATGTCGGCTTTTAGTGCTATGGTCATCCACTAGGTAAATAATTATTGAATCTTTGATATAATTCAGCTGTATAAAAACCTGTAAATACAATATCATGTATGCACCTTGTACAATACCAAAACATTATGAAAACAGATTGCAATGTATTATTTCATCGACTCTGTATGGTTATGGTGTTTTGAAACTGTCTGATTGACATTTGTATTTCAATAAAATAAAAATAAATGGAAAAAAATAAAGTTAATTTTGAGATGTTAAAAAAACAAAACAAATTAACTCATTTTTCATCATTCCACTAGACCAAAAACAAAAGCTTATCTTTGCCCACCAAAAAAAGTAACTACCCTACTAACCAAAGCATTTTTACTACATCCTCTTCTGTCACAAAGAAAACAGTATTCACATAATCTGACTCTAATTAATAGAAAAAAATGTGTAATTAGGCAAGGGAATTTATGAGGTAGGCTTCCAGGACCAGAGTGGAAGGGTCCACAATGGCTATCAGCACACAGAAGAGCTGGAGGATTCAGTAGCAGCTCAGCCCAGTAAAATGTAGGCCAAAGAACAGGAGAGATCAAGGGTTCAGTCCCAGGCCAAGATCAAAGGCCTAGAAATTCACTCTAGACTCACCAGTGTATGAGACTGAAAAACCTGGAGACTGATGCTCAAAGGCTCTGGTGAAGCTGGAGCTCTTCAAAAATGAAAGCACCTTCTTTCCCTTTTTATGCCAGTCAGGTTGCAAGCCTATTGGTTGGTGCCACTTACATCTAGGCTGGGCCTCCCCACTTCAATTTGCTGGCCTACGTGTCAACCATCCATAGACACTCCCAGAACTGGGCTTTACTAATCTGCTAGGTGATTCCTAATCTATTCAAGTTGACATATCATGATTAACTGTCCCACTGGCACTAGCCAGTCATATTTTAGTAAGAATTTGTCATCTTAGAGTCATAGTGAAGACCTGAATAAATTTGTGCCCAAATAAAAAAGAGATAAATTCTCTGGAGTAGAAAGGCATTTCCTGGAACCACTAGCATCAGAATGACCTTCCTTAACCATGCACTGCCAAATTCACTAGTGTGACCTTAGAGCCACGCTCAGGGGCCACATGCTTAGATTTCTCCACTCAATCCTATTGTTGAGCTCATAACCTCCTAGCAAAGAGATAGTTTGGAGAAGGACAAGGAGTTGATTTTTCAAACAGTGCACAAAACTGGCCTCCAAGTACCTACCGCATGATCTTGGCAAACTCAATTATTAATATGAATATGTGAACATCACTTTGTTGCGATTAGATGTCACTTTAATTTAAATTTTGTCAAAGCCACAAGGGAGCAAAGAAGCAGTCTCATGAAATAAACGAGTCAGTCTCAGTTTTATTTTTCATGTTTGCAAGCTAGGATTATCGGCACATCTTATCAGTCAGGCGGCAAATTACCAAGAACTGCATTAAAAATGTGTATAGTCATTTTCATTTTTGAAAGATTCAAGACTATAAATAATTAAATGCATTAGACATCTGTTATTTATGAGCTGAAGTGACAGTTTTAATTTAGTTCTTCATTTAGCTGAGCCTGACGTATTGTGATGCTGAAGGAAAACACAGGAAATATCTAAAAATGACATCTTTCGGGGGCCTGCAGTGACCATGGTTGCAAATCAAAGCCTGCTTATTTTCACTTCCCCATGAGTCCTGTCAAGACACAGTCTTCACTGGTGACCTTCTGCTGCCTGGCTCAGGAATTCCTCCTGGAAGACAAAGCAGCTCCACATCTACAAGCTTCACAATACAGACCAGGCAGCTTAGTAGGAACTGTAAACACAGTGCAAATTAATTATAGACAGAGAACCCAGCCTCTTGGTCAGATCCACCCCAGGGAAATGCCTGCTCTTTCCTTTTTGCATCACAGAGAAGGACTGTAGCGTGGGTTTCCCAAAGGTCCTAAAACCTCACAGATTATGTCCAGGAAGAGGCAGGGACCAATGAAGGAGTCTGGATTTGAAGCCAAGGGGCAATGTGTGAATGATGGATACACTGAGGGGCTCCCCACTGTCAAAAGGAACAGGAGTCACATTTTGGAAACCACAGGGTCCCAAGGGCCTCAGAATGAGATACCTTTGGTCCTTGCCTCAGAGGAAGCCCAATGTTCTGCAGCTTGGAGCACTCCAGAACCCCGGTGAATCCTACCATGACCTTAACCTTGGGTGAAGGGGACTCGCACCTCCTGGGACTCTGCTAGAGCTTCCAAGCTCTGAAAGGCCAGGTTACCTGTGCTCAGCCTGCTGAGGGTCTTACCAGGTGTGAAGCATGGCAAGTCTTGGACACAAACTGTACTTTGGACATTACTGCAGTATTTAATGTTTGCCAACTGACAGGCAAATTTGTGTTTCTTCTCAATTGCTTGATTTTCAACAATTCTTGTGAAGTAGGACTCCTGAGGGGTAAGGGGGAACCAGTGCAGAGTCAGTGAACTCTTAACCTCTAGAACTGCTTGACAGGCTAGTGGGAACACTCCTCAGGGTCATCCGCACCCAGTGGGAAAGGGAAGGCCCATGAGTCTTCCCACCTGCAAAATGCAAACCCAGGAAAGGATCATCAAAGAAATTTGGCACACAAAGTGCCATCCCCTCCCACATCTCTCCAAACCACCAGCTGGGGCCCCTTCTCCACCTTTTGGGAACCTGAAGCCAAAGGGATGCACCTTGGGTCCCAGATCCAGAGTCTGCAAATTAATTATTAAAGCAGAACTTGGTCTCTGGATCAGATCTAAAGACTACTCTGGGAAAATGCCTGCTATTGCTGGGCTTCTTACAACAAAACCTAATTGTCTACCAGGTCCTAAGTCCCTGCCTTTGTTCTCTCTGGCTCCCCTGAGAGCAGAAATCAGCCTTGTCTGACCTGCTGTCCTAGTTCCCCAGAAATTAGCATTCTATCCTTTAAGCCCGCCCCCAGTAAGAGCTGATGTGGTGTGGCCACCCTGGAAGGGTGCCATGACAGTCCTCAGGCTCCATCACCTCCAACCCAGGACATGACAGCTGGAGCAAGGACCATGGCCTCCGCTGGAATTCCCAGTGTCCGCCCCTCTCCCTTCCTGGGCCTCCTTCCTTTCCCTCCTCAGCTGCCCTCCTGCTGGCATCCCAGATTTGATAACAAGGCTTTTAGCTGCTCCCTCTGCTCCATTCAGTGAGCTTGATTGACAGGTTTTCAGGGATTTCTGACTTCCCCAGCTGCTAATCCTGCTCTTCACTCAGCTCTCCCTTCCGCTGCTCAAATTAATCTAGGCAGGAGCTGATTCAGCTTGTAATGTGAGGTTAATTGCAGAAGTGATAACATTTCTAAATAAAAGGAAGTTCCTTCATTTTAAAAATCCAAATTAAAAGAAACCAGAAGGAAATTGTTCTTGCTTTCTATCCACAATCCTAGCTCCTAACTTTTTTTTTTTTTTTTTTGAGTAGGTCAGATGAAAGCTTTATAGCTTTTTATTTTTTTTTTTATTTTAAAGAAGAAAACCAAAAACAACGGCAGAAACAAAACAACACACAATGCAAATGGTACAAATGTTCAAAACAAGAATTGAAAAATTAACAGAGGGGCTGGGAAGACAGCTCTGTGGTCTAAGAGACTGCCTGGCAAGTGCAAGGACCTGAGTTCAGTTCCCCAGTACCACACACCCTGCTGTGGTTCCAGATGTGCAGCACTGGCCATGGCAGCACATGCCTGTAATCCCAGCACTGGGAGGCTGAGATAAGAGGAATGCCACCAGTCCAAGCTGTGTAGCGAGACCCTGGACCAAATAACTAAGCAAATAAATAAGTATAAGATTAAAAACAGAAAACTAACAATGGTTGTTATACTACATTGTTATCATCAAACTTGTTGTTCATATTACCAGATACAGCCATGCAAAATTGTTCAAACAAACATAAACTTTAATTTTTTTCTTGTCCTTTTTACTCTTCATTTTTTAATTTATTTTAAAAAGAGCTTAATAATAATTCATAAGACATTAGAAACAGTACACATCTAAAAGAACAAGATGGCGCTGTGGAGATAGCTCAGTGGTCTAAGTGCCTGCTTAGGCAAGCACAAGGACCCAGGTTCCATCCTTGGTACTGTATGCTAGGCCAACCCCACCCTAGGCCAGCCAGGCCAGCCACACAGACCCAGTGTGATGGCACATGCCTGTAATCCCAGCACTGGAGAGGCTGAGACAGGAGGATCACTACGGCCCAAGCTGCATAGTGAGACCCTGTACCAAATACATAAAATTAAAAATAAAAGAACAAAATGAACTGTGGTCTTTATATTGCACATTGCTATCCTTAGTGTGGTTGCTCAGACTGTAGATATTAGCATATAGTTAGTCAAACTAAAGATTTTAACATTAACTGCTACTTTGAAAAAACTGTTAGAAATTAGTAGCACAATCAACTCAGCCATCCTGCATATATACTTGATTTCCCCCTTCCTTTTTCCCTATCTTTCTCCTTTCTCTCATCTCCATTGTTTATCCCTTATGTTCAGTTTCTGTTTTACTATTGTGCCTTTCAGATTTTATTCATTTTTCCAGGTTCTTACACTAGGGCTAGCACCTAAATCTTGTCATTTGACTATGACCAGCTTTGTGGACACACAACTGGCACAGCTGCACAGAGCCCTGACCTCAGAAGGGCCCTGGACAGGGCTTAATGCAGTACTGTGTCTGCCTAGAACTTCATAATTGGGTCTTTATAAGAGAAGTTTGATGGGACAGGCATTGCCCAGTTTCTGTGTCTCCTCTAGTTCCTCTGGGTCCCATTAACACAGCACTCTCAGTGCTTTGTGACATAGCGTTCTGGTGGACCAAGGAGGAGACTCCAGATGACAATAGGAAACGCCTGTCATGTCTGACCCTGCGAGTACAGGAGGACCAACAGTCATGACGGGCCACCCCGTCCCTTCAAACCAGAGCTTCTTCAAGCACCAGAAGAAGGAAATAGAGCTCTAAGAAGCACAGGTGGCCAAGGAACCCCGCGGCACCACTGTGCTCCCCGCCTCTTCCTGCCAGGACATTGCACCCACTCAGCTGCCCAGATCATGTGGAGGCACAGGCAGCAGGGCTGGTGGTGCAGCTCAGAGCTGGAGCTTTCCCCAGCGTGTGTGAGGCCTGGGCCCCACCTGGTGCCACCTTCAAACAGATTCTAAAAAAGAAAAGGAAAGGAAGAGTTTTCCGGAGCATAAATTAATTAAAAAACAAAATAAAAGATAGAAAACAGGAAACAGGGAGACAACTCTTTTGCAGGTGGAAAGGGGACCAAGAGCCAGAAGAAAGGGACAGATGGGAGGGAAAGGGGAAAAGAATCAAGATGGGTTATAAGCAGCCTCGGTGAGGCTGGTCATTCTGTACTACAGACCCGCACTGAGAATAATTTCAAAAAATAAAGAAAGAAAGGGGCTCACCTGTGCTTCCTGTCCCACAGTGTATAGAATGTGCCTCTACCCAAAAACGAGTCCACTTGGTGCACTGTTTCCACTACTGCAGTAAGAACAAAATACCTAGGTCTGCTGGTGCCGCACAACTAAGAACTGTGTCATTTTGGCGATTGGGCATCTGAGTGGAAGGCACTTGTGTTTGCATTCAAAGCTGGCAAAGTGAACAGAGAAGTTCACACTAATTATTTAAAATTTTGATTGTTCTTTATTTTGAAATAACAAGTTATCATGACAAGTCATGAGAGAAACCATGGAGAAAACACAAAGCTTTCCAGCTGAATCCTTAGCATCCCTTCCCTGCTCTCTGAACGAGGACTCTGTCTTTTCTGTTTTGCACACAGCCCCATAGACTACACAGCAGCCAGCCAGGAGCCCAGCAGCCTGGCCTGGCAGGAAGGCATCCAGCTCCCTGACTGTCCAAGCTGTCTTGTACCTTACCTCTCTGGGACCCAGCATGGTGGCTCCTTTTCCGCTGGGATCCAACTCTTCCCCTGTGGGCTGACCATGAGTGTCTGCATGGTTTGCTCTGCTGTGACACAGTCTGGGTCACTGAGTCCTAAACTTCAAGCCATTGGTAGTGTAAGGCCCAGACTAGCTTCTCCATGTCTAGCCCTCCCCCAAGGTACTCTTGCTCATCCTCCCCCAACCCATGCTCTGCCCTATCTTTGCCAGCATCCAAGCAACAGGGAAGCTTCTTCACCCTGGGAATTCCCTGTTGGATCAATTCTCCTCTCAGGTCTCCTGTCTCAGGGCTGTTAGGCTGCTGGGCCCAGTGGACAACTGAGAGCCAGCACTGGCTCAGCGGTGGCCTCAGCTAAGAAGGGTCAGCCTTGCCTCATGAACATAAGCTTGAACCCCTGACACATTGTCCTTGCCAGAACCAAAGTCAACTCATTCAAGATGATTTACACCCAGAGTTCTTCCCATAAGTCCATTCAAACAGTGTGAGAAGATTTTTAAATCTAGGACTCTACCCCCCGGAGTGTTGCTGGCGTTAGTTTGGCTGTAACTTAATGAGCTGACTGGGTCTGAGAGGCCTAGCTAAGTCTGTGAGATGTGATCGTCATGGTTACTTGAGATCACCGCCCGGTCCCACCTCACATGCAGCTCTGGGTAAGTTACTTAGGTCCCTGGACCCCACTTCCTTCCTAGGAGCAGATATACTTGTGCCTCATCCTGCTGTCTCTGGTGCATTCCATTCCTCTGTGTCTGTTGCTTCCCTCAAAGCCACAGGCCCTGAGCCAGTAAGAGTACACTTGGGAGACAGCAGGTAGGAACGTGGGACCCAAACAAGCAAAGGTGGACGGGCTCCTTGGTGTCACAAGAACCCCTGGATGGTGGCCTTGGCTTCCTCTCTGAGAAATTCTCCAGCATGACAAATATTTTGATAAATGGATATTATTAAAGTTTGGTCTTACACAAGACCAAACTTATGGGCAACACTTTTAATTATACCTGTTTCCTATTTTAGGTGTTTACATATTTGTTCACAAAGAGCTGTTTGTGTCAAAGCATAACAGTCTCTTCACTGTGCCCACAGGCCAATCCCACTCCTCAAATCCTCCTGGTCAGTAGCTCTGAGAGAGATCAACTGCAAAAGTGTGTATCCTCCGTCTTTCACTGAGCTCCCACTCCTTCTGCTTTCCTTTTCCTTCTCTTCTTCCTCCCTCTTTTCTTTCTCCCCAGCTTTCATCTTTTCAGAATGAAAACCTTACACAGGTTTCTTCTAGGGGCATCCAGTCTGACTCCTTGGCTGCTTCTCCTATCAAGTGACCCAAGGCACTGAGTGAGAGGCAATCTTCACTCATTCTGGTCCTGAAGAGCTTGGGGCTACACAGCACCAAAAATTCCCCATAGTGCCTCTTCTGGCTTCTCCTTTTCCTTGAGCACGAGAGGAAGTTTTAGTTTCTTCTTGTCCCTTCTTATCATTGGGACCTCACAATCCTCCAGGCCAGGACCCATATGTCTTTTATAAGTGGCCAGATGTCCTATCCCACTACTAGCTCGCAATCATAGTGATCCACCTATTTACAGCCTTCCAAGAGCTGGAATTACAGGCATACGCACCACACTCAGTCTCAATTGCCATCTCAGCACACCCCGAGGGCAGGGCTCGCAAGGCAGGCCAAGAGGTTGAAATCCCTGGCCCCTGCACCTGCTTAGGGTAATTTTAATAGACCTGAAGTTGATACACTCTTCCATTCTAGAGAAAGTGGAGAACACTTAAGAAAATTAATTTGTGAACACTGAGGAAGATAGAAACACTGACCTCTACCAGGATCTACTCTCTCTCCTTATTGGAACAGTTTCTTCTTTAGAGCAGTTGTATGTGTCCAACAAAACTGAGTGAAAGATACAGAAGTTTCCCAAATATTCCCATGCAATCATTTCTTATCCTGAAACTCTGAATTATCTATCCATCTCCAACCTGGAATCTTAGGATATCACCTAACTGGTCTCCTGTCTTCAGTCTCTTCTGCCTCTGTTTACTGTTTATTTGTACTATCTCCAGGCCATCAGGAAAACACACAGGCACAGTCTCAAATTTCCCTCTGCTTCGAGACCTTCAGGGCCCCACGGCCTGAGGTTTTTCCTCCTTCCTGTGCTCACCTCAGCTCTAACTCAGACAGCTTTGTGGGGAAGATACAGAGAGGCCTGCAATGGATCCCAGCAAACCTTCTAAAACTGAAGAGGAGATACACCTGTCCCCACTGTCCCTGCCACCAAGAATTCCTCCTGGACTGTCCAGTGGCACTGGGCTTCTTCCTTCTTTTTCCTGCAGCAACTGGTTGTCACCTTACCCCCACTCCACATGGCCAGGCCAACAACAGACAACAGAAAGAAGTTTTCATTTATTTCTCTTGCAGCAGAAGGATTTAATACCTTCTCCCTTTATCTGAAGTTACTTGGAACACCCAGAGGGTGACCTCAGTCCTTTAGGCAGTGTTTGTCACCTCAGTTTTTCATGGGAATCATCTGAAGGGCTGGAACCCCATCCCCAAACAAGAAGTCAGCAAGGCCAATGCCCATCCTGCTGTCCACAGGGCCCCACACAGGGATCTCAATGAAGGGAGCCTTAGAGCCACATGCAGTGCAGTAGAGCCACAGAATACTGGCCAAGGCAGGAAAGAAAGAGCGTCACTGGGAATCACCAGACCTTCCAGGGCCACACACTCAACAGTCACTACAAAGGCAAGGGTGTCAACACAAAGGGTCATCCTTTTCCAGAGAGAACACCCAAGTATCACAACAGCATTATTTATCTCCCTTGGGTCTATTGGCCACTGAGAACCAGGGCTCTGTGCTGCTGTCAGATGCTGTGCTAGACTTCAGGATGATCCCGGCAGGACTCCAGCGTCCAACGGTCCTTCTCCATGAGTTCCACACACTGATTGGGCAATTATACATGTAACCTTATTATGCTCATCATGACCATCTCTGGACTTAGGCAGCATTACATCCATTACACAGTTGATGAAACAGAGCTTTGGGGAAAGCAAGGGAGATGCCTTGTGTCTGGGCAAGTAAGGACCATGCTGAAACTGGAACTCAGATCCATCTAACATCCACTGCTTTGCTCTTCTACTACTCCTTCCCATGATGCTTCAGGCTTGCTTAGCAGATGGACTCCAAGAAGGTAAAAGTTTAACATCTCTCATTACATGATTCCCAACGCTGTCAGACATCAACTAGTTCTAGTTGAAGCTTAGAACAGGTAACTGAAACAATCTTTGCATGGTGACACTACTGTGACATCCCTGACACCCAAGACTGAGTGTCCAAGTGCCTGCTGCTCTTCATAACTTTGCAGAGAAAACCTGAAGTACATTACTGCCTGGCAACTGGGTGGATGGAGCTCAAAGCACAAGAGAGGATGAATATCCAAAAGTCCCCAGGACCTGTGGAAATCCATGAGCTGTCACAGAGAACTTATATGTGCTCCAAGTCTTAACTTATGTGAGTTCAAAAATAGATAAGCTAAGCTTGATGGCGAAGGTGATCTATTAATGTCTGTAGCTTTGGATAAAATTCATTATCCTTGAAATGTTTCAGATGCTTATCTGTAAACATTTTATCACCTGGGAACTCAAGGGACACAAGGCCATGGCTGGTGCCGTGAAGGTTTTTGGCCATCAGAAACTCATGAGTGCTAAATACAAAACAGTAAAGCTGTCCAAAGATAAATTCATGCTTGTCACAGAGAATATCCCAAACAGTCACTTATAGTTCTAGAAGCACTAACTTGGGAGCAAGAATACAGTGGAATATTCTACTCTATTAGAAAAGCCTTTTAACAATTGCCCTTCAGTGAAGATAATTGGGTGCATCTGCCTTAAATTACATACAGGTACATCAGAATTGATGCAAATTTCAAAAGCTTAAGAAAAAAACACATTTGCTGGGAGACTGAGGCAAAGAGATCACAAGTTCTAGCCCAATCTTTGTGCTTAGCAACTTAGTTATACCCTGTCTGACAAAAAAAAAAAAAAAAGGGAGTGGGAATGTAACTTAATGAGAAGGCTCCAGTTCAATCTTCAACACACACACACACACACACACACACACACACACACACATTAGCTCACAGTATCTGTGGCTCAGGAATCCCACAGCTGCTCAACTGAGCCCTATGCTCCAGTTCTTTCACAAAGCTGTCATTGTCCCCAAGCTCAAGTGAAAGGGGTTGCCTTCCAAACTCACTCCTAGTTGGTGGAAGATTCAGTCCCTTGAAGGCCCCTGGACTGTTTTTGGCTCCTCCCTAACTGTTGGCCCAAGGCTCCTGTTGGTTATTTGCTATGAAGGCCCCTCCATGGGGCAGCTCACAGGGTGGCCCCATCCTCCTTCAGGGTAAAAGCAAAAGGGCAAAAATGGCAAATAAGCCAATGACCTGCACCCTACACTCAGAAGTGCCACTCACCACCCACACCATGGTCTCTTCACTAGAAGCGGGCCCAGCCCACACTCCTAGAGCTCCCAGAGGAGGAGAGCCAGTACTGGGCTGACTGGAGCCACCTCAGCAGATGCCTGCCTCAGTGTCATCAAGTCCAGGGCTGCAGCGCCAGGTCTCACTGAAGACCCCGCCCATATTCTCCACCCACCACGGTCCCTGCTTGGGTCCCATGATGACTGGTGCCCTCAGAGGACCTGGTCCACCGAAGGGACCTTTGCTTCCCAGGCAACTTCACCTTGCAGAACTCCCTGGGGAGTCTCTGCTTCATCCTAACTGAAATATACAAGAAATCACACACATTTAGGGTGGGCAACCATGGAAACAAAATGACAATTTTTTCCATCATGTTGAATGTAGGCTACGTGTGTAATATTCCTAAAGAATGAAATTCAGGAAGGCAACACAAATTTGAGGGGAGGTAGTGGGGAAGAAAGAGGAAGGCAACAAAAGAGAAGGGAAGAAAAAAGAAAGAGGGAAGGAAGGAAGGAAGGAAGGAAGGAAGGAAGGAA
>PVKA01053507.1:0-11199 GCA_004027165.1 Ctenomys sociabilis | reverse complement strand
ATTTACAGAAAAATCAAAAATACGAAAGATTTCTCTTTACCATCTAGCATGACCACTTCTCATCATGACTTGAGACATACAAAGATGAGATTAATTTAAATCCTAGTTTAAGTCCCAGAAGAAGACAGGAGAAGCACCACATGGACTCACACTCTCCACCTCCCTACAGGAAGACAGGGCTCCCAAAGGGTGATGGGTTTGAGGCACCCTGACTCCTTACAGGGATGTCCTCCAGGCAGTGAGAGATCTGTCTGATGTCTCTACAGTGAGTAGCTGCTGCTGGGACTGATGTCAGGTGCTTGTTTCTACCATTAAGTGTGTGCTTAACTAGGCAATCTCCAGTAAGGCACTTGGATACCTATATCCTACCCATGAATTATATGCCAGCAACAAAGCTGTGACATCGACCTCCATCTCTCTTACCTATGCTAAGCATCATTTTCTACTACCTCACTGCAGTCCCAACGAGAACGATGAGAGCACAGCCCTAACAGCCATGTTTTATTCTTCCTTGACATGAAATACGCTAAATGTAGACACTGTATTACATATATCTGCATATCAATGAACTCATGCAGTTATCACAACTCTGGAAACAAGTTAAAAATATACCATGTCTAGTTCAGTTACATTTATTGAATAAAGTTAAGAAATATCTCTTGAAATGGAAGCTACAGGAACTTTTTTTAAATTGTACATTTCTGCTTCCTTTCTTTATATTAACATATATTACTGTGATCTTTATTTCACATGTGTAAGTCAACTAAACATAGTATTTAATCAGATTAACCCCTCCCCCATGATCAATCTCAGGGTCTTATGCATGTTAGCCCAGTGCTCTACTGAAGTAGCCCAGGAGATACTTGAGCTACTTCTCCTGCCCAATATTTCACCAGATTAACAAAAAGAATTAAATCAGGATATAGCTCAGTGGCTTAAGTACATGCCTGACAAGCACAAAGTCCCAAGTTCAATTCAAAGTACCAAAAAAAAAAAAAAAATTAAATTAAATCAGAAATCTCAGATACAAAGGAAAGATTATACTATCACTAACCTTAGCGAAGTAGTTCTCCATGCTGTTGTTTGAAGGCTGTGGATTGAATGTAGGAACCAAGTTTTCTCTGGTATGAAAACTTCTATGTAGCCCCAAACTATGATTAAAATTTCTGACAGAAGGGCACTCTATATTAACACTGCTCGACAAAGTTCTATAGTGCTGCTTTTCTTCCAGAAATTTGGTACTGGTCGCTTCTAGCGTCTCAATAGCCCTGTGAAGAGGGCAAAAAGCAAAAACTTAGTATCTCACTTTTTGGGGGAGAGGAATTTGCAATATAGCCCAGGCTGGCCTTGAACTCACAGTGATCCTTCTGCTTCAGCCTCAAGTGCTGGGATTATAGGCACATTCTGCTAAATGACTTGGATTTTTTAAAACTGCCATAAGAATGTATGGAATTTCCATTTGGTGTTCATGACTTAACACTAAAAATGTATCAGCATGCCTTTCAAAGAACAGCTAAAATTGTTGGAAAGGAAGTACATATATTTATAAGGGGATTCCTAACTAAGAAGTAATTTTAACAAAGCAGGAAAGAGATGGTTGTAAATGTTGTCTGGCTCAATTAGAAACACTGCTACTTCCTGTAAGACTCAAATTTCTGAAGAAGCCACTAGAAGCACCTGAATTTAAAGGGTATTTGTAAGAGATGAGTAGGCTAATTAACCTGAAGTTGACCATTTCACTTTGTATAAATACATACACCTATAATTCCAGCACCCTACGAAATTGAGACACAAGTCAAAGCCAAGCCTGTTTGACTCAGTGAGACTGTCTCAGAAAAGGGGGAAGCGAGCTGGCTGCAATCCCCATTACTGAAAAGAAAGTACACATATATATGTAAATGTCTGTATGACATACAGACATATGAAAACATTATGTTGTACTTCTTATATACAATAAAACTGAAACAAAAGCTATAAATGCTTATATTTAGCTAAATAGTTTAGCAATTTAAAAGAAAAACCATTTCCCAAAGATATTTTCCAGTTGTAGCTTCTCCAGCTGTACATCTGCCCATTACCTCACACAAAGAAACTAATTTAGAACAACCATCTCCAGAAGAGGAGCCCACTGGCTTCATAATCACAACAAACCAGGGCAGCTCCTGGGCTGGGAATACTCTTCCCAAGGCACTGCAAGTGATCTGCCTCTTTTGTCTTCCACCCACCCCTTACATTATTTCACATGAGTGCTCCTGCTCATCCCCACTAATCTCTCCCTATATCCCAAGTATGACTTTATGGAGAAGAGAAAAAACAGTTGGTTTTAAGGCAGCTTCTAATGAGACCAAAGATCATAGTCAAAGAAAGCTATTTTACCAAGTGGCAGAATATGTCTAATATTAGTAGTAGTTAACCTTTGGATTTATGTTGCAATCTTCCAAAAATAATGTTAATAAATCTATTTAAATGAAAGGCAATATGTAATGATGTAACAGTGTAACTTTCTAAATGATAGAGCATCAAAAACACCTGAAAAGGGGCTGGAAAGATAGCTTGGTAGTCTAAGCACCTGCCTGGCAAGCACAAGGACCCAGGTTTGATCCCTGATACCACATGCCTTGCTGGTCCTGAAAAACCCCAGGCATGCCAATCCAACCATCAAACCTGGGCATGGTGGCATAATCCAAGTGCTGGAAAGGATGAGACAGGAGGATCACTACAAGTTTAAACTGGATAAATAGACCCTTTACCAAATAAATAACTTTAAAAATTAAAATTAAAATATTAAAATTATCTGAAAGACCAAGTAAGACTATCTACATAAGAATGATAAAACCAAGCTAGTCATAGTTGTATACATTTTTAATCCCAGCACTTGAGAGACTGAGGCAGAATTCCCATGAGTTCAAGACCAATCTGGGTTATATAGTGAGTTCAATGGAAGCCTGTATTACTATAAAGTAAGATACTTTTTTGCAAAAAACTAAAATCCCCATTTCAAGGGGAAAAATAGAAACTGTCCTAGACTAACATTTCAAAGATAAATCCATTTAATAACTTTATTTTCCAAAATATCCACTAAGCATTTATATCCTATTAATTTCATAAATCTATCTCTAAAAATGATTCTTTAGAGAAAAATTAATGAGCTTAGTTTATTTTCTGATTCTGTTTTAACTTACATGTTTAATTTATGGAATAATGATTCTGCAGCTTTGAATTCCTCTACATAGAGTTCCCTATATTTTTCCAATTCGATTTTAGTGGAATCTTCTCGAGATTTTGTTTCAGAGAGCTCCAATTCCAGGTCTCTAATTCGGAGTTCCATCTGCTTTTTCATTGTAGCATTTCTATTCTCTCTTAACTGCTCTGACTGTTCTTGAGATTCTGCTTGTATCTAAAGCAAATTAAAGGATATGTTTTGAAAGTAATTATGACCCATAAACAAAAAGAAAATATGCAGTGAATGTTTACATTCAAAACATTTTTACAGTAAAATATTACAGTCATTAGTTCCCTTCATAATACTTCCCCTATTTTGAGCACACCTATCCCATTATTCTTGCCATTTTCTGAAGCACTTCTGGAAGTCTCCTTCATAAGCATCCTTACAAGGTTTGATTAAAAGCAGTAAATGCTGCTGCTGCTGCTGCTGCTGAGTGCCATGCAATGGAAAGGCAGGTTCATAAAAACATGATCACTGAGTGCTCATCCACCTTGTCCACCAGATCTGGCCCCATGTGACTTCGGCCTCTTTCCCAGAGTCAAAGTGAACATGAAATGTAAACATTTGAACTCAATTCAGATATCAAGACTGCTGTGAGAGCACAACTGAGGGTACTCATGAAGGACCACTTCCAGAAGTGCTTGAGAAAGTGACACTAACAATGGGACAAGCACAATCTAAGGGAGTATTTTGAGGGGGACTAAAAAAAAATGTAAAATACTCACTATAACTTTTGATCATAATTCATAGTATCTATTTGTATCTATTTCCTTTAATTTTGAGCCAGTGATTGAGGAATTTTAAGTATGTCAAAAACATACTGGGATTTATCATCAGTATCAAGTGGGCCACCCGTGAAGTGGAGGAGCCAGGGTGTCACACAAGGAGCCACGTGGCCAGGAGTAAGGATTGTGAAGCTGGGGAGAGCTCAGCCATGGCTCGTGGTCCTAAGAAGCATCTGAAGTAAGTAGCAGCTCCAAAGCATTGGGTGCTGGATAAATTGACTCGTGTATTTGCTCATCCATCCACCAGTCTCCATAAGCTGAGAGAATGTCTGCCTCTCATCATCTTCCTAAGGAACATGCTCAAGTATGCTCTGGCAGGAGATGAAGATTTGCATGCAACATGTCATTAAGATCAGTGGTAAATATTTTGCTGAATTCACACACCTACAATATTTAAATGGCAATGGAATACCCATCCCTGACAAAACTAAACAAAAAAAGGGGATACAAATGAAGGACCATTTTGTATCTATATATACAAAATAGGATATACAGCTACTTTCTCTTAATTCAATGAGAAGATTTGTACTAATAGTATTTGGACAGGATATCATGTCTGCATCCTGTACTATGAATAACCACTACAAAAACAACAATATGCAATGTATTAATCATTGAAATTGTCCTACTAATCGGTTTTGAAACTGTCTCATTGCTATTTGTTTCTCAATTAAATTAATTTAAAAAAAAAAGATCAATGGCAAAGTCCAAACTGACATAACCTATCCTGCTGGCTTTATGGATGTCATCAGCATTGACAAGAGAGGAGGGCATTTCAATCTGATCTATGACACCAATGGATCGCTTCTCTATTCATAAAATTACACCTGAGGAAGCCAAATACAAGCTGTGCAAAATGAAAATCTTTGTGGGCACAAAAGGGATCCCTCATCTGGTGACCCACGATGCTCATATCATTCACTACCCTGACCCCTTCATCAAGGTCAATGACACCAGCCAGATTGATCTGGTATCTGCTAAAAATCATCAATTTTATCAAGTTTGACACTGGTAACTGAAGGTGCTAACTTTGGAAAAACTGGAGTGATCACCAACAGAGAGAAGCTCTTTTGATGTGGTTCATGTGAGAGATGGCAACAGTAACAACTTTGCCACCCAGCCGTAAAACATCATCATAAGCAAAACCCGCGAACCATAGATTTCCCCAAGGAAAAGGAATTTGCCTCACCACTGCTGAAGAGACAGTTAAGAGGCTGGCAGCCAAACAGAACAGTGGGTGAATTGGTCTCTAATGATATGATACAGAGGTCGCTTGCTTCATTAAACATAATAGAGCATGATTTAAAAAAAATAAACTGCATTAAATCTGAATTATAAAAATTTTGAATCTGTTTCTTTATTGGTGGTGCTAGGGATCCAACTAGGCAAGCACCCCACCCACTGAGTTCCATCTTTAGCCCTAAATCATTCTTGCCACTCATGTAATCTGATCATTTGAAGAAAATAATTCAAAAACTTTAAAAACTCAATAAGGCAACAGCATTGCTACACTATTTTATAAATGCTACAACAGAAGTTACTTTGGCTCTTAAAAATTTTATGTCCATTCATCTTTTTTAAAATACTGTCAAATAAATATTATTTTGAGAGATAAATTTAGTTATAGTAAAACAAATATTTAAGACACAAAATATCATCTTCCTTCAAAAAAGGAACCTGGACAAAAATTATATAGGAAGCAGAAGAAATATATATAATGGAAACATCCAAACTATAATTTTCAATAAAATAATTTAAGCATATTAAAGATAAATAAATTAACCTGTAAAAATAAATTGACTTGTTGTAATTTTTCTAATTCTTGTCTTGCTCTTTTCTCAATCTCCTGTTTATGCTGCTCTATTTGGTGATGTTCTACCACATTTTTTTCTATATAACTTTTGAGGTTTTCTACTTCTTGTTCCAACTTCATTTTATTCTCTTCTAGTGTTTCACATTTCTTTTGCATCAATTTCAGAGACAACTTCTGGTAGAGAAACTGATCATCTGTATCCAGCTGGAGACACGTGGAAGATGTAGTTTCCAGTTTTGCTGCAAGATCATCAAACTGCATGAATAAAATAACACAGATTGGGAATGGAAAAAATGGGCTGAGAATAGTCTAAGACAAAGCAAATAAAACTTTCTCACACAAATTCATTTGTGATAAAACATAGTCCACAATAGCTTCTTGACTTACTCAGAAAATCAACACAGTTTAAAAGCATCCAGAGTCACAAAAATAGATTCTTCACACTCATTATCTTTGTCAGAAAACATGTGTATTTGATCCTAGACTTTTTCTAGGATTGTGTCATTTCTGTTCTTAAAATAACTTTTGAATCAGCTCTTTAGAGTATAACTCTTTTAGCCCTACTCCATCTCCACCTCATAATTTCTAAAAACAGTTTAGGAACATTATTCTGAGTCATTTAGGTTTGAACCAATAAAAGGCCACCAGCATAGTCTGTGAAAATAAGTATGTCATGACTATAGTACATAGTATTTTAGTTACAAAGCTTTTTCCTGAATTGCAAAGTTTCATGTTAATGTTCTGTGAGGTAATGACTCTGTTAGGATCAGTGACATTCCCCATTATAAAGGCTTAGTCACATGATCCATGTATGTTTTGGAAAACAAAAATGACATAATTCAAAGGTGCTATCTTGTAATTTTCTGATCTTTTCCATGAAAAAAACATACTAAACAACAATAACAACAAAAATGTGAGATACCAGTGGCCTTGAGTGGAAAGTACTGTCATCTTTATATCAAATCACTAGAGTGGCAGTTTAAAAACATATCTACACACTTTTTAACATTTCTCCTGGAAAAATGCCTTCCTCTGAACAGGAAACTTACCTTTGTAACTGGTTTCTAACAAAATGGATACAGTCACACTGTTGTGTGACTTCTCAGGTGAGGAAGATTTTACGTATCTTTCACCTGCCTTTCCCTAGGTAACCAAGCTCCATATAGCAAGAAAGCTCAAGCCACAAGTGAATCCTCAGGTATGTAGTCCACTGGCTGCCAGGCTGAAAGCCTAGGCAAAGGCTACTCTGACTGCCAGATATGCGTATCTACATCCTTTAGATGGATCTAATCCCTACCTTCAAGACACTCCAGCTGAACTCAAGTGGAGAAGGATAAAATGACCTCGCTGACTTTGGTAGAACTGCAGATTATGAACAAAATAAATCTTGTTTTGTGACAATGAAGTTTCAGGTGTTATATCATAAATTAATAAATGCACATATATAGCTTGGCACAATGACACATAATTCCAGAACTTGGGGAGCTGAAGCAGGAGGATCATTGTGAATCTGAGGGAAGCCTGGGCTAAAAAGTAAGCTCAAGGCCAGTCTAAACTACACAGATGTAGTTCAAACAAACAAAAATACCAAAATAACAATACCACTGGAAACAAACACAATATAACTGTAAAGACACTGATATGAAATGATGGGTCTGAATTTAAGGTTTCCCAGGCACCGTGCCCCAAGCACTCTCCCTCTTGGTTTCCTAGGCACCCTGCTCAAACCGCAGCCCAAACTCCTCCCTGTATTGTACTCTGGTCTCAGCTCACTTGCTTTTGACCAGTGCTGGTCTCAGCCCACTTCCCTTGACCTAAGTGGTGCTATACCACGAAGAAGACGAATGCTGTCCACCTTAGATCTGGATGTTCCAGGCCATGATCACCCTCTCTAGAAAATCCTATATTCTCTTGTCAGAGGTCCATGAGACAACTCTCACATTAGCCTCCAATAAACCTGCTTTACTTGTGTCAATGTGTCTGGTTCAGTTCTGTGTGGGCTCAGCTGCCTCAGTCTGTCCTTCCACTAAATAAGTTGTTTGAAACAAAACTAGAACATGTGGAACGTCTCTGGATTAGATGTACATAGAAAAAAAAAGGATACAGAAAAGAAAGCAAGCCACAGGAAGGGATTGTTAGTGGAAGACTGATGGTCCTCAAAGAGAATGAGAGGAAGGACTTTGAGGAGAGTGGAAAAAAAAAAATGATACTGATACCTAGAAAAAAGAGAACTATTGTCACATAACACCAGAAAGAAAAATTGCTGAGATCCTGCTCCATCCTGCCCGCACCCGTCCAGCCCCTGAGACCGGCCAGAGACAGCGCGGCCGACTCCGCCATCCTCCTCCATCCCGCCCACGCCCGATCAGCCAGAGACCAGCCTGAGACAGTGGCTGACTCCAGCGGCCTCCTGGTTCCCGTGCCAAGCTAGCCCAGAGAGAGCGAAGTTACAGGACTCATCAGGCTTCCCAGATCAGTGAGACTGTGCTGAGTCTGAGGGAGAGCCTTTGGCTTCTTCACACGCATGCTACGCAGATCCCTGTCCCCAACCCCTCGAAGCCAGTGACTGGCCTGAAACCTCAGGACCCACTCACCAACACCTCCCTGGATCCCCTGACCTAAAGCCCACTGTTTGAGTGGGAATTTCCCCGATTCTCTGAGCATCAAAGGTCAGTGAGTGTAGTACTCCAGGCCCGTTGTGCCTGAGATACATTTCCCAGGGATTACCTGCCCGCAACCCCCTGTGGCCCGGTGACAGCTCCAGGCACACTGTGCCAGAGAAAATTTCCAGGTGATTACCGGTCCCACTCCAAAGCCCCAGACCCAGTGCAGGTTGGCCTGGAGTGAGAACTCCAAGCCTGCCACGCTGGAGGGACATTTGTCAGCAATCCAGGGTCCCACGCTATGGACCAAAACCCAGCACAGCCTGGCCTGTGACTAAGGGCTCCAGGCCCACTGCACCAGGAGGACCTTTCCCAGCCTTCTCGGGCTACGGCCTGTAGACCGGGACCCAGCACAAGCTGGCCGGCTCAGTACAGCCTACTCAGTGAATACGATTATCCACTATCCTTTTGTGAGCCCAGAAGACCCACCAAAGCCCAGGCCCACCCACCTCGGGAACGACCTGCCTGACACAGGAGGGCTGACCCCGGGAAGCAACAGAGGGGAACCAAAGGAGCTGCAGAAAAAAGGAACTGAACACAACAGCTAGACCCAGGATAGGCATACCTGGAAAATCTCAAACTTAATAGACAGGCACCCGAATCTCATAACAGGCTAGACCAAAGGTCAAATATCAGTGCTATACAAAACGACAAACAGAGGGGGGGAAAATGCAATCCCAGACCTCGAGTCCATCAGGAAGGGCAGAGGACACTAGCTCAGCTGCAACGAATGAACTAACAGATACAGCAGCAAAGGAACAACAGCAGAAAGCTATAGAGGAAATAAAACAAGTAATTCCCCAAATTAAAAAAGAAATATTTTAATACATAGAATCTGAAATAAAGAATGAATTCCAGAAACATTGGGTGGAAAAACGATGCTCACCCAGAACAAGTGCAGAGAGCACTATTCCATCTGATATATATGAATTAACAGCATCTGAAGCAAAGAAACAACAGCAGAAAGATCATGAGGAACTCAGGGCAGAAATAAGTTCGGAAATCATGAAGAACTTTTTGAAGCCATAGGATCTGAAATACCAAAACAAGTCAGAAATATACAGAGGAAATCCAACTTGGAAGAAACACAGCAGAAAAAGAATTAATAACTACCTCTAAAGAAGACATGGATAAAAAAAATTGAGGAGATCAAAAATATGATGGATTCCTTGAATAAGCAATACAGAAAAGAAACAGAACACATGAAAAACAGTCAAACAGATATAGAAGAACTAAAAATAGCAATCACGAGTCTACAAAACCGTCTGAGTGAAAGCGAAGACAGAGTTTCAGATCTTGAAGATGCCGGAGCAGCTAGTGAAAAGGAGAGAAAGGATGTCTTAAAAACAACGAAAATGCAGGAAAAAATAATCCATCACCTGCAGGATAATGCCAGAATGAACAATGTGAGAATAATTGGTATCAACGAGAATGAAGGAGTCAATACAAATGACATAAAAAGAATTTGGGGAGAAACAATTGCAGAAAACTTCCCAAATATGAGGAAACAATCCAACATTCACGTCACCGAAGCATACAGAACACCAAATAACCTCAACCCAAGTAGAAACACACCGAGACACATAATAGTTAAGATTGCAGAAATCCAACACAAAAATAATATACTGAAAGCTGCTAGAGAGAAGAAAGAGCTCACATTCAAAGGAAAACCCATCAGAATTACAGCCAACTTCTCTACACAAACAATAAAGGCAAGGAGAGCACGAAGCAGAGTTCTTCAAGTCCTACACAAAAACAAATTCCAGCCCACACTACTATACCCTGCAAAACTCTCCTTCAAGTTTGATGGAGAAGTGAAATACTTCCACGACAAAGAATAACTAAAGAATTTCATGATGACAAAGCCATCCCTTCACAGGCTGCTGAAAGAGGTTCTAGAGAGAGACCACAATGACCAGAACTCCATGCAAGAGAATGGAAGGAACCCACTAAACAGGACAGTAAATTAAACACAGGTTAAAAAGGAGTAAACAATACCAGGTAAATATCATGACAAACATAAGTCAGCAGATTTCAATTATAACCATCAATGTAAACGGACTCAATTGTCCAATTAAGAGAAATACACTGGCACAGTGGACTAGGAAACAAAATCCAACAATATGCTGTATACAAGAAACACACTTAACACAAAAAGACATTCATAGGCTCAAAGTCAAAGGATGGAAAACAATACTGCATGCCCCAGCACCTCAGAAAAAAGCAAGAGTAGCAATTCTGTTCTCACACAGTCTTAACTTCAAACCAAGAATGATCAAATGACACAAAGAAGGCCACTATATATTGGTGAGGGGAAAAATTCAAGAGCAAGAAGTAACACTCATAAATATCTATGCACCAAACAAAGGAGCACCCAACTATGTAAGACAAATCTTAAGGGACATGAAAAACTTAATGTCTGAGAACACAATCTTAACAGGAGACCTTAACACACCCTCAAAAAAATAGGTCAACCAGACAAAAAATTAGCAAGGAAGTAGCAGAACTGAACCAGAGCTTGGAACAAATGGACCTGGTGGACATATACAGAGTGTTCCACCTAACCACAGCTGAATACACATTTTTTTCAGCTGCACACGGGTCATTTTCCAAAATAGACCACATACTAGTCCAGAGGTCATGCCTAAGTATATGCAAGAAAATAGAAATTATCCCATGCATACTATCTGACCACAATGCAATGAAATTGGA
>PVKA01053506.1:0-11192 GCA_004027165.1 Ctenomys sociabilis | reverse complement strand
CTCTCGCTGGGAGAGCTTGGCACGGGATCCAGGAGGCTGCTGGAGTCAGCCACTGTCTCAGGCTGGTCTCTGGGGCTGGGCAGGCGCGGACGGGATGGAGCAGGATGGCGGAGTTGGCCGCGCTGTCTCTGGCTGGTCCCAGGGGCTGGTCGGTGATAGGCGGGATGGAGCAAGATGGAGGAGTCGGCCGCGCTGTCTCTGGCTGGTCTCAGGGGCTGGGCGGGGGCGGGCGGGATCTATTCCAATTTTCTGTAGTTTTTTTTTTTTTTAATATAATTGAATTGACTTGTCAAAAACTTTCATGAATTTATTGAGATCATCACGTCATTTTTGTGTTTGACTCTGTTGATAAGTTTATGACCTTTATAGATTTTCATATGTTGAACCATCAGTACATCCCTGGGTTGAATCTACCTCATCATGGTATGCAATCTTCTTGATCAGTTCCTGTATTCTGTTTGCTAGTATTTCTTTGAGTGTTTTTGTTTCTGTGTTTATTACGGAGGTTTTTCCTCTGATCCCATGTTTCATCTGGATCTTTCTCTGATTTTGGTATCAGTGTAATACTTTCCTCCATAAATTAGGTAGGGAGAATTGCTTCTCTTTTAATTTCATTCAAGAGTTTTATTAAAACTGGCATCAAATTTTCTGCAAATTTCCTGTAGAATTCACCTGTGAATCCATTAGGACCTTTGGCTTTTCTTTGTTGATTTTATTACATTTTCAATTTTATTAACTGATGTTGGGTTATTCAAAATTTTAATATGTTTTCTTGATTCATTTTGGTAATTCATACATATGTAGGAATCTGTTCACTTTTCTGTGTTTAACATCCTACAGGAATAAGGATTTTTGATGTAGGCATTGATCATATTCTAAATTTCCATAGGATCTGCAGTGATTTCACCACTTCATTCTTTATTGCATGAATTTGTATTTTTTCCTTCCCATTTGATAGTTAGCTAGGTATTTATCAATTTTATTTAAACATTAAAAGTAACAACTTTTGAATTCATTAATTTTATTGGTGGGTTTTTTGTCTCAATTGTATTAATTAATTTTCTGATCTTTATAATTTCCTCCTTTCTTTGGGCTTATGCTTGCCTTGTTCTTCCTTTTCTATAAGCTTGAGGTGCAGCATTAGGCTATTTATTATTTTCTCATTCAGTTTTCCTAATGTGACATTTACCATTAAGTATTTCCCTTTGATACTGATTTATTTACATCCCCCAAATTCCATTGTTACATTTGAAATTTTGTCTGATTGCAGATATTGTGTAATTACTTCTTTAATTTCATCTGTGACACATTGGTTGTTCAGGAAGGTACTATTTAATTTCCATGTATTTATGGAGTTATAGTTTCTTTGATTAATTTCCAATTTCATTGTACTATAATCTGATAATATGTACAGGATGATTTCAATTCCTTTGCATTTATTCAAGCATGTTCTATGGAGTAGTATATCACTATTTTAGAGAATGTTTTTGTGTGGCTAAAAACAAGTGTATTCAAATGTTGTTGGATGGAATACAAAATAAATAGCTACTATGTCCATTTGTTCACAGATTGGGTTCTTGTTCACAATGTTCATTCCATAACTTCTTGAAAACAGCGTATCCATCATCATTGTTTTCAAGATGATATTTAATTTCATCATTATTAATTAAAAATTTCTTAGAAATATACAAACTAAATTTACCAATTTCATCTGACATTGTCATTTACATTAATTCTTACATACATTATACTTTGGTGTGGGAGTGGGCATTGAGACACGGTCTTGATATGCAGTTCAGGCTAGACTTGATGTCACTGTTCTGGCCTCAAGCTCATGGAGATCTTCCCGCCTCAGTGTCTTGAGCGCTGAGATTACAGGCCTGTGCCTCTACACCCAGCATGTACTTTAGACTTTTAATAGAACAATGCTTAGGCCAAGAATCATGCACTCTGAGAAGCTCTTAGGTAACAAAGGTTAAATGGATATAATTTAAAGATGAGAAAATCCCTAGAATGTCATCATAAATTTTATGAGAATCAATGTATCTGCTGTGGTGCTACAACAGGTAAGACTTACAAACATGTTTCTAGTTTCCTCTGAAAACTCTCTGTATAATTCTTGCAAGTCACATGATATTGTGTTAACTGGGAAATCACACAGTGTTATGATAAATACATAGTCACATGATATTATTTCAAATGGTAAGCTAACTGATATTATTTAAATAAAAATGATGCAATATTGGACTGATACATTCTGAAAGTGATGACAACTACTTAAAATAAAATATTGAGTAAAGCCATACAGTTAGATGTCTCTTTTCTTTTTCTCTTTGGTACAGGATCTCACTTCTCAGCTTGAATTCATAGTGATCCTCCTGTTTTCAGCCTCGCTAGTGCTAAGAATACAGGCATGTGCCACCTCACCTGGACTTCTGGCTGTCTTCATGCTGCACACCAGGACAGTGTTTGTGGTGCCAGGAATAAAGCTCAGAGCCTGAGCTGGCCTAACCAGACGCTTTGTCCACTGAGCTGTCTCAGCAGCCCTGTCTCATTTTGCTTAAACCGTTTTTGAAGTTTATTGTTTTATAAAAGTTATTCTGCTCAGCTTCTTTTTTGCACTTCTGATATTTAGAAGTTCTATTTTGAAATTTCATTTGGTTCTTGGCTAGTATTCTTTCATCATTCTGTATCTATTGTTTTCTGAAAATTGTTACCTTTAATGCATTTTAAAATCCAACACAAGTTTAGGGTAGAAATACATAGAATTTTTTTAAAGATCTATTAAATTCTGTTTAATTAATGCAATGCTTTAGGATAGTTACTTAATTTTGAATTCTCCCTATAATGTTCTATGTGGAATTATTAACAAGATATACACACACACACACACACACATACACACACATACACACACACACACATGCATATATATATATATATATATATATATATATATATTCAATTCTATCAATGAATTTTAATGTTTTAAATGTTTGGTATCACTGGTATTCATTTTTTATTAATTTTATTGAGAAACAAGTAGCAATAAGAAATTTCAAAACAGGTTAGTAGGACAGTTACAATAATTAATGCATTGCATATTGTCTTCATAGTAGTTATTCATAGTGTAACATGCAGATATGATATCTGGTCCAAGCACTATTAGTACAAATCTTTCTTCTCACTGAATTAAGACAAAGTAGCTGTATATGTATCCTAACTATTTTGTATCTACAGATACAAAATGGCTCTTTATTTATGCTCCCTTTTTTATTTAGTTTTGTCAGAGATGTGTATTCCATTACCATTTAAATATTGTAGGTGCATGAGTTCAGCAAAATAATCCAATATAGTCCAGTAGTCCATAATAGTAGTGGGTTAATTACCACAGACCCAGTGGAAACTTAGAAATTGTTAATACTATATTTCTGCTGATTGGTGCTTGTTGATGACAGTTAAGATGAAAAGGCCAGTATCTGTAATTGTTCAAATGCCATGAAATCACCTTCAGAGAAACTGTAGTAGCAATTATTATTAAGTAATAAAACACTTCTGAGTAGAAAGGAAGGCAATTTCTGCCAAAGAAAAACAGTTAGCTTTACTTTTCCACAAGGACTCTTTTCTGGAGGGATGACAGTAACCATGCACACAGAGATTACTGCTCTCACTCTCGGATTAGCTGTCCACAATGACAGTACATGCACTCATGTGTGCGCGCATGCGCACGGGTACACACACACACACACACACACACACACACACACGAGTCACAGCAGTACTTAGCTTTCTGAACAATAACACTTAGCAAACATGGAAGAACAAGGATGCTATTGACTATGGATCTATTTCCACGATTTGTTTTATAGAGAAAAAACTTTAGAATCTGCCCTTATTTATAAAGAATCCTTTTTTTTTTTTTTTTTTTTTTTTTTTTTTTTTTTTTTTTTTTTTTTTTCATATTTGGTACAGGGTCTGCAGGATCTACAAGTTCTCACTAGGTAGATCAGACTTGTAGTGATCCTCCTGTTTTCAGCCTCCCAAGTGCTGTATTTATAGGCACACACCACCACACTGAGTCGCAATTGCCCTTTCAGCATGCTCCAGGGGCTGGGCTGGCAGAGCATGCCAGAGATCAAATCCCAGATGCTGTGCTCTACCTAAGCAGATGCTTTAGTCCACTGAGCTATCTAGCTGGCTCTAAGAAACTTTTAAATATGGACCCAAAATGAAACACCTATTATAGGACTAGAAATCTGAATGTTCTGAAATAAAAGTAGCAGGATTATAGTAAAGATAAAGGTGCTCCCCAAAAATAAAAATAAAAATTAATTTAGTTTAAAAATCAAAAAGGGACAGATCTTTGAGTTTAATCCAATAAAACAAAAGGGTTCAGCTCTCTATGGCTATAACAAAAAGCACATAGCTTACTTCTTCCCACTAGGGAAGAATTATAACTCTTCTATGGATAAATGCTTATTGGGGAAGTTAGAGCCCTCACAACTGGGTAGAGGTACTTCAGTGTTGTTGAAGCATCTTACAACTTAAAGGGTCCTTGCTGCATGCTCAGGCTTTGTCATTATTTTAGCCACAGTTGAATGTCTGGAAAGAGAGGGACAGCATGACTTCCGCACTTGAGCAGTTCTCATTATTATGTATGCATATTGAAAAGTCACTTTTGGACTAATATCCTGCTAGTCATTTTTCCAGATAATCCATGATACACTCAGAAAGCCAATAATACTATAGTAGAAGCTTACAAATCAGGAGTGACATCATATTATCCCTTGTTTTGCACTGATTTGTTTTTTAACTAAAATGCACTCATTTCTGGATTAACTACTTAAAGAACCTCATTAACTTCTTTAAAACTCTAAATAGGTTGCACACTTCAGCTGGCCTGGCTTCATTATATATAAAGTATGGAACAGAACCATCTTCAAAGAACAGAATTTTTTATCAAGCCAGCTTCATTACTGCTTCACTGAAACTAATATGGAAATATTTCTCATTGATGCATTTCCTTATGCTATCATTTCTGTAGGTATCTAAGATATGTAATTAGGCCTAACTACCATTATTTTTATTTTTAAAGAACACAAAATTGTAATAAATAGCATTAGAAATGATTCAAAATTTCACTAAGCAATGTAATAGGAATTCACCAATGGTTGCTGTATGCCCCTCCTGGTTATTTCTCCAAAAGAACTTAAATCATCATGCCACAGTGATATATGTGCATGGTTTATAGCAGTGCTGTTTGGCATAGAAAATATTCAAAACAACTCAAATGACCATGAACTGGGGAACAGCATTCATTTTGTTTGAGGATTGCAGGTGTAATTCACTATACAATAAGTTATAAGCAAATAAGTGTTGTTAATATCTCCCTGATTATCAACTTTTTGTTACTTTTTATCTTTTTGTGATTCAGGGTCTTTCTATGTACTTTAAGCTGCCCTTGAACTTAGGTCGCTGCTCAGGCTGGCCTCAAACACTTGGTGACCCTCCTGATTCAGCCTCCCAAGTTCTGGGATTGTCAGTTATTATGACTCTCTACATTTTACTCTTTCTATGGCTACGGGAACATTGGAAAACTATGGGAACTTTTGTTATGTTAGTTATACATACTTGGAATCCACACAACAATAAATTATCTGGCTAGCTAGTCCAAAACTGTAATTACAGTAGGTTTCTTTCACGTGATCCTGATTTTATTTTCTACATAACACATGCTACTATCTCAAGTTGTTATCATAATCTATTTCTTTGTTTTTCTTTCCATGTTATTGCCCCATCCCTACCTCTGACTAGAATGCAAGCTTTAAAATAACAATTACTATAATGACATTATTTGTTATTGCATTGCTGGCTGGCATAAAATCAGTAAGAAAAAATAACACAGGTACACACATATTGAATGATTCTGTCAGGAGAAGTGTAGTTTTCATGCTAATAAAGATATCTGAATCCTCATGAGCAATGTTCATTCTTAAAATTTAACATCAGATATATGGAAACTTTTCTAATTTCTATTACATTTTTAATAGTAATAGTACCATATTTGTTTTCAGTTAACAATTGTTTATGTACAGAGTCATTAGCATATTTTATTTTAGAACTCATACTTCATACTTCTATTCACTGATTTATTTGGGATAACTAACAGATACATGTGATAAGAGTTAGAGCTGTTCTTGAAAATTTGAGCCATTTGTGATTTTTTTGTCATCAGTGTAGACTTCATAAGAAATTCTAACATACATCGTTATACGTTCTCTTATTTTTGTTTTAACATTTAAAATATTACTAGTCATTTAGTTTACTTAAACGCATCACAAAACTGTTTTATGCCCAAGTCTGATATAGATACTAATTCCATTCTAACAGACTTTAAAAATAATCTTATTTCCTTTCAATTATAAAAACACCTTGTTGAACTGAGAAAACAAATGAAATGCTTCATTGTATTATATTTTCTTGAAGCTATTTAAAATGGAAAGCAGGCAATAGACTCCTTGATATATAATATGGTGATATTTACAGACATATGAAGAGATTTGCATTTTGTCAAGGCAAATTCCACATGATCTTGTCAAAATATATTGCTTCCCTAGGACAAAACACTCTACTATAATCTGAGTATGCAAGGCATAGCAATAACTTGCGATTGTGCTGATAATTGAAGTTTTCTTCACTGACAGTATTTTTAATGTATAACCATAAGCATACTTCAGTCAAGGCACTGAGTCATCTGCGAGGGACACACTCAGCTATCAGAGGAGGTCCTGGCTTTGAGGGCTTGATCTTGCTAACTCCCAACTTTCCCTGGAGCACATCCCTGCTGCCTGCTGGAAGTGCTGGTGGTAGTGGTCGTTTATGCTTTGTGATGGAAGAAGACATCTGTTGTTACATTAAAGGCTACCACTGAGGACTAGGTGTTTGCACCATCTTTTGTAAGTGTTCGACTTCATCTAGAGGAGTTTATAGCCTCCACTCCACTCTTTCTTTGCTTTTTATAATTGTGTTGAGAAACAAATAGCAATGAGACAGTTTCAAAACCCATTAGTAGGACAGTCTCAATAATTAATGCATTACATATTGTTGTCTTAGTGATTATTCATTGTACAAGATGCAGACATGATATTCTATCCACAAACACTATTAGAACAAATTATTCTATTCATTGAATTAAGAGAAAGTAGGTATTTGTATACCCTATTTTGAATATATAGATACAAAATGGTTATTTGTATGTCCTTTTTTGTTTTAGTTTTGTGAGAGAAATGACAATGTATTCCATTGTCATTTAAATATTGTAGGTGCATGAATTCAGCAAAATATTACAATATAGTCCAGTAGTCCATAATAGTAGTGGGTTTTCCGTAGGACTGGCAATGTCAAAAGTTGTTGACTTGAGCCTTTTAACAACCTAAGTTTGCAGAATAAAAATTAGAGAAGAAGCGCCTCAAAGACAGCCAATATTTTGGCCCTAGCCTCTCAAGGTCTTTGAGGACTCAAGACATAGGATAACCTATACTATGACATCATGTGACTCAGTTGTGTCCCAATGTTTCTGCTCAAGGAGATTATGGGGCCACAGAGGAAAGTGATTGATGATGTAGAGTGTGCCTAAAGAGAGTCACATGGAGAGAAAACATTCCCTCAGGCTTTTGCACAGAGAGCAAATTGGTCAAGCAATAGCCATTACTCATCCACATGGTTGACACTGACAAGGGATCTACAAAGTGCTGTACGGGGTTACAGGATAAACCCTGAGGGTACATGACTGACTTTATTAGATACAAACATTCAATATAGATATAGATTCTATATAGATATATATTTGCTTTATCTTGATCTTAACAATCCAGCATAAAAGGTTTAAAATGAGGTATTAGAAGTACAGCCATATTAATATGCTGAGCCTCTTTTCTTTCTTAATGAGAGGAATAAACCACAATGGATGAATAAGTTATGAAGTTCAAACCTTAGTTGTTTTGTTATCACAGCATGTCTGTTTAAGAAAGGGCCCCAACTGCAATGATGAGAACACCTCATCTCTGAAGTTAGGAAAAGAAATAGAATAGAAGCCATAAATAACTGACAGTCAACATAATACATGATATGTAAATGTGAGATGACCAATACTCTGAAAATCTTTTCTTGCCTTCTGAAAATAAAACAAGAATATAAATAAATGAATGAGAAACATTAATGAAACAAAACTGTATTAAAGAAGTATCAGAACAAAGCTGGATTTGGTGCTGCACATCCACAAATCCAGTACTCAGGAGGCTGAGGCAGAAAGTTCACACATTGAAAGCCAGCCCTGACGGCCTGTAGCAAGACCTTCTCAATCAAAGATGAAGACAGAGGCCTGGGGAGATGACTCAGTAGAATAAGCACTTGCTTGGCAAGCACAAGTGTCTGAGTTCAATCCCTGTTTCACCCCCCCCCCCAAAAAATGCTCAAGGATTAAGACAAACCAGGAAAAAAAGGATCCAACATCAAGAAATGGCTTCTTTCATGGAGATTTCTCCTTTTACAAGTCTAGCTACATGTTTAGCTGTTTTCAAATGCATTCCTACCACCTATCAACAATTTAGGCATTTATTATGTTCTGTGTAACTTTGAATTATTCCATAAGAAACAGAAATGTTAACAAATAATTTTAAACAAATTAAAGGGAACTTATTCTTTGACATGCAAATATGTTTTAGTGTTGCCTCACTAGATTGTATGTTTCATTATGATTAAAAATGTCAAACAATATTTTGCCTGCCAGGGGAGTATAGGTTTTATGCCTATTTTTCAATCTTGTTCAAACCTCTGTTGCATAATTTATGAGCTATAGAGCCTTTGGTTGTTGCTTTCTGAAGACTACACACTATGAGCCCCATGGTAACGTTTTGCTAATGGTTTTGCACAGAAGATTTTTAAATAGTTGTAGAAAAAAATGTACACAATAAGAGACTATTTTTGGATAATTATTCTCTTGTGTGCAAAGTTCAAGAGTGAAAATAATTGTGCCTCATTAATGAAGCAAGCAATTTGAATCTTTTATCTGTTCAACTCATGATCTTTGCTTTTATTTTCTGTGACACAGAATTCATACTATTTATTTGTATTAGTCAAATCTCTCTCTCTCTCTCTCTCTCTCTCTCCCCCCCTCTCTTTCTCCCGCTCTCTCTCTCTCTCCCTCTATGTCTCCCTACCTCCTTCCTCTCTCTCTCTCTCTCCCCATGCCACTCTCTCCTCCAAGAGGCCTTGCCCATATTTTATAGAGAAACTCCTTTATTATGGGATATGAGAACGGATCTCACTACATGAAAGCTTGGATGATATATTACAGCACCCTCATTTTCTCCTCTAGCCTTGTCCTCTAACGTTTGTGCACTTAACGAACTTGCCGTGTTCATTTTCTGTGTGCTAAGGCTAGTGGAAAAGTAATCCCCTTTGTTAAGAGAAAGTATCTGAAAATCAGTCATAGGAAAAAGTAAACAATGTATTTAGAAAAATTAAGAGAGTTGAGGAAGCTGAATTTTCACAAGTAGTGTTTTAAAAGCTATGTTTTTAAAATACATATTCAGAAAATTGATTACCATTATCAAATTTTCCTGTCAGAATGAACAAGGAATTTGTGGGAGTTTAATGACATGATGCATGTGTATAGTAGGACTTGGCCCAAAGCAACTATTGAGTATTTGTTTGGTCTTCAGTTTTCCCATATGTGAAAGTCACCATGAACTCATATAAAGTTTAGAATATAATCTAAGAGAAACTATGATCATAGCAGAAAAAATGTGAGTAAAGAAACAAGGTGTCACCATGATATCTATGATGGACAAATGAGAAATACTTTTCACTTTCACTAGAATGACTATAACACAAACATGCAAAAGAAAAGGGTTGGTGAGAATGGGGTGTTGTTGACGCCCACATACATTGCCAGGAACCTGAAAAATGATGGAACCACCAGAGAAAATACTGCATTATATCCCCAAAATATCAGCCATGGGGTTCTTATATGAGTCACAAATTCTGCTCCTTTATGGATGACTAAGAAAATTTAACGTTTTTGCTTATACAGAAATGTATACAAGAATATTTACAACATAATCATTTATAATAGCTTCAAACTGAAAGTAACAGGGTGATGGATGAATATGTAGTACAAATCCAAGTTGGAATATTATTTGGCCATGCGGGGAATGATGAAATTGAGCGCTGAGAGTTGTATTTGGACAAACCAACTCTCCATGGGGGATCTGTTCCAACACTGCTAGTGAAACCCCGGATAATACTGATTCTGTCACATAGTCTCCTTTCTTCCCAGTCAGATATTACTAACGATAATAAAGTAGAACAATTTTAACAAAAAAAAATAAATGTTAGGAGAACATGGCCTCTCTGGCCTGGTTGATAGGTGAGTGAACTAAAATGCCTGCCTAGGCAGAGCACAGTGGCCAGGGTTCGATTCCCGGGCTTTACCGTGCCGGCTCTGCCCCCAGCACCCACTGAAATGTACACTGAGACTGGACATGGTGCCACGCGCCTGTAACCCCAGTACTTGGAAGGCTGCAAACTGGAGAATCAGTACTAGTCCTGTCTACCTAGAGAGACCCTGTAGACCTGGCCCTAATACAGAAAAATAATAATAATATAAACCAGCCTCTCATTCTCTGTGTCTGTTTTTGATTCAGACGCTCTTTTCTCTGCTCACCTTCTCGCGATGATGTGAGATGATACACTGCCATACAGCATGAAGAGAGGACAATGAACTGAGCACTCTGAGGCAGCCTTCGGCCACTGCAGACTTCCTGAGGCTACATCTAGAGAAGCGTCTTCATCTTCTGGTGACCTTGGGCTAGATCTCATTTAGTATTCTCAGCGGAGTAGGTAACCAACTATATACAAAGAAAGAATCTCAGAAAAAAAGGGTAATAAGTCGCTGTCATATGTTCTACCATAGATTAACTTTGGAAACATTTTCTTAGTTAAAAAAAAAAAAAACTGACCTCCACAATGGTTGTACCAGTCTACATTCCCACCAGCAGTGGAGAAGTGTTCTCTTTTCCCCACAACCTCTCCAACATTTGTTGTTGGTTGATTTCCTTAAGACAGCCATTCTTTCTGGAGTGAGATGGTATCTCAGTGTTGTTTTTATTTGCATTTCACGAATGGCTAGC
>PVKA01053505.1:0-11199 GCA_004027165.1 Ctenomys sociabilis | reverse complement strand
GCTCCATAAGGAAATGCAGTTCCCATCTACCCCTTGAGGTTTCTTTTTTTAAATGTATTTTAGTACAGGATGTTTAGGGTTTCACTGCATAGATCAGCCTCACAGTGATCCTCGTGTTTTCAGCCTCCCTGACCCTAGGATTACAGGTGTGCCACCAATCATTTCCCATCTCAGTGTGCCCCGTGGGGGGGTGTGGCACGGCACCCAGGGGATTGAACCCCAGTCGCTGTGCTCTGCCTAAGCAGGTGATTTAGTCTGCTGAGCTATCACGATGGCTCCCCTTGAAGATTCTTAAACTAATTTTTCCTATGTTTGTCCATCTCAAGGCCTAATCCCTCTAAATGGGGCACCTCTCCCGGCCACATAAAGTCTTCGGGGGAGTTGAGGGGAGAGCATGTGCTGGCGCTAAGTACTCCAAACACTAGAGGCTGACAGTAGACAGACTTTCTAACTTTCTTCTTCGGTGACCACCTTCAATCACAACGGACCCTGTCGCCCACAGAGGTCAGCTGAGGGAAGCCACGACATGTTGGGGAAGTGGAGCCAGGCCTCAGAATCCTGAGATTTCCCAGGTGATGTGATATGTGATTCCTGCTGAAGCCTCGCAAGTTGGAGAAGAGCCAGGTGCAGCCCCCATGGGGATGCAAGTGCTGGGATGGAGTGAGCTTCACATTCATACACCCAGAGTGAGTGTGTATTGCTGCCACTTGCTCCCATAGACCCTTTGCCCTTTAAAACGTCCTCGTCATGAGAAACAGCACTGCAGAGAGCCCCTCAGCAGAGGGCACACTGGTGTGGAACATTAGGCCTGCTCAGGGTGTGGGCAAAATACCTGGGTGGCAGTGGCTCAGAGTCAGCGTGAGACATGTTCTATAGCAAAAGACAGAGGAGTAAAAGAGATACGAACACATTACAGCCTCCGCAGGAGAACAAGATGATGAGTGGGACTCTCTTCCCCACGAATCTTTGCGTGGACTCCCACGTCTTCAGGCTCCTACAGGGACATGCTCTGCTACGCTTCAAATCTCTGGGTCAGATGCTCATTTGCCTTCAGCATGAAATACACGGGATTCTAAAGGAGAAGAACAGGGTTGGGAAGCAGCACAGATAAAATTCCAGACAAGAATGATCATCACCAAGAATAAAGCAACGGGAAGGCATTTAACATTTGCAATGTTGCAGCACCACTTCACGGCCAATGTGATGGTCATCAGGGGTGCTAATCACCGAAACATGTGATGTGGTGTATGCAAGCTGAGGTGCCAGAGGTAGCAAGCGAAAAACTTCTTGAGGACACCTGAGTTTCACCAAAGGTAAGCTGAATGTGACAACGGTTATGCATGAAAGGAAGGTCAACAGCAACCCGGCTGGGCAAGAATGGAGACTTAATAGCTGAGTAAAATGGCATGTATCACGACACATGTGAAAGTTGACTAAAGCCCATCTCAACAGAGAAAGGACTTAGAAATTACATGAAGATGTGAATTTTAAAAAGCAAGTGAGGCCATGAACCTGTTTATGAGTCTATTAAAAAAGTCTAAACAGGATGGAGAGATAATTCCGTGGTCTAAGCTCCTGCCTGGCAAACATAAGGACCTGTTCTCGATCCCCAGTACAGCATGGCATACTTACCCTGGAACCCTGGACATGACATGCTGGCCATGAAACCAGGCAGGATGGTGCACGGCTGTACTTACAGCACTGGAGAGGCTGAGGCAGGAGAATCACTATGTAGTGAGGCCCTGTAACAAATGAAGAAATAAATAAATAAGATTTAAAAATTAAACAAACAAAAGTTGTAATATAATTTGATTTAGATTCCTGTTATTAAGTGTTTCTAAGCAGAGATAAAAATCTTTTAAGTAATTTCTTCATTTCTATTTAGCCTAAGTTCTACAGGGTCTCACTACCCACGTCAGACTCATAGTGACCCTCCTTTTCTCAGCCTCCAAAGTGCTGGGACTACAGGTGCATGCCACCACGCCCAGGCTGACCTTTTAAAATTATGATTGTTGTAATCAGTGCGTGACACTGACAGTACGCGTTCAACTCTCATTCAAGTAGGCACTTGGCGCATGTCTGAGATCCCTGCATTCTGGGAGCCCGAGATTGCCACATTACAAAGTAGAGGCTGCCAAGCCAAGTGGCAACTTAACAGGACGTGAGGGAAAAATGTTAAACAAGAAAGATGAGCAGATGTGTACCTCAGTGCAAAAGCCCTCGGCACAATGAGCAGTACAAAACATAAATGGATCTGGCATCACATACTCACCACCCGGTGTCAGCTCCCCAAAGGTCCCCACAGTAAGGCTTTGTGGGGACATGTTGCCTATCTATATGGACAACTTACATGTCATGTAAAGTTTTTCCTTGAACCTACTAAAAATGGTCAGTATGCACCAGATTTGGCTCAAAGGCTATGTTTATCAATTTCTACTGAGCATTATTATCTTGTTTCCTTACTGCATATATCAAGAAATGACCTGCACATGCTTCCCAATCATGATAGCTGTCCTAGGAAGTTGTACTTCTCAACAGTCAGAGACCACACAGGGGCCACAACAGAGGTCACGGTCCACCACACCTGAGAACTAGGGACATGCGGTAGTGTCAGTTCGCACCAGCTGAAACCTCCAGTTTGCTTGAGGTTTGCTTACTCAATTAAGGCCTGTTTCCCAGAAAAGCCTGGATTTCTGCTTCTCCACCCAAAGACATGACGCTCTGCTTTTGTTCCTCTGCATCTGTAGGAACAGTCTCCAAACAACAAGCTGCTGTGCTTCTGTGCTTCCACGACTACAACCATAGAAAACCCTGACTTCTTGGGTCAGGGGACCTGACTTCACTGGGAATGATCCTGGTCAAGTACATTGGCTCAAACATGTTGATTCTTGCCTCCAAAGCTCAGTGCAGCTAAGCTCTCAGTCACAGCATTGCTGTAACCCCAGGAGTACAGATTCCATGGCTGGGTGAAAAACCAAGGACTCTGTTCACTAGCTGATTGGCCTGAGCTCTGTTCCTGTCTCAGAATGGCTTTCTATAGGAGTGACACTGAAGGATTACATGAGAGGTGAGGGAATCCAGGGCCCGTGAATCCCTACTGCCCAACACTGACCTTCTGTGTGATGAACGACGATGTCATTTTTATTATGTAAATGGGGACCAGATTTTGCATGCTTTTAAAATGATATTTCCCTCAAAACAGAACTTCTCAGTGTATTTCCAAAAAAATCTATGTTTAACATACTGGTTAGGCTCATTAGGAGAAGCTTCTCTACTAAACCAGGCTCTTTGCTGCCCATAGAAATAAGATGAAGAAGGGCCCGCGGTATAGCTCTGCGGACTAGCTTGTTTGTGCTTGCCTGTAATCTCAGCACTAGGGAGGCAGGAATCAGGAGGATCACTATGAGTTTGGTCTGTGTAGTAAAACCCTGTAAAAAAACTAAAAAAGAAATAAGATGAAGAGAGAATGAAAGTTTGTTCATCGTCACCTATGAGCTGGCATCAGAGAAACTGCCCTCCACATGGAGGTGGACCGAGTGCTCCTCAGTGTGAGCATGTTGAAAATGTCACATGGCTGAGGAGCATAACTAGCAGGAACTCTGGGGAATCCAAGGTGCAAAAGATATTGCTGTCCACCACCGCGTGTCCTCTGTGGACATTACAATGCTGACCTGCGCTGAGAAAGGAGGGGCATGAGTGTGAAAAGCATAGGATACGGTAATCAGCCCTGCGCCTCCTGGCTCTGCCTGTAACCTGCAGTTCAGGCTGTTCCTGCCACAGATTCTCAACCTGCCAGGTGCTTTGGCAATGCCCAGGCTATCTATAAGGACCCCTGTCCCCAGACCACATGTCACCACAATACAATCAGAGTATCTTGGGTAAGCGCTCTGGATCTCTGATGAAAAAAAGTCACTCAGTGTCCCTCCCCAATGGCTGCTGACTTCTGTAGCTAAGGTTCAGAGCTACAGATGTCTGGCTGGGAAGAAAGCCTGCTGAGAGGTACACTGTGAGTCTTCCCTACTTGGGCGCCACTTGGGGGTTCATTTCTTCAGTTCTGTGATGCAAAAGCAGTTTGAACCACCAAGTTATGTTCTGTGCCTCTTTTAGTCCCTTTCTTTCTCATGACTGGGACAAAGTGCATGACACCCACTTAGTAAAGGAGGAATGATTTATTTTGGCTCAAAATGTGTAGAGATTTCAGTCCATAGTTGGAGGTCTCCAAAGCAGGGTGGCATGAGAGCCAGGAAGCAAGGAGACAGGGGACACATATCTGTACACTCTCAGGCCACACGGTGGCCCACTTCTTCTCGGCAGACTTCCCCCTCCAACATCACACTCCATGATAAACACACCTCTGGACTACCCAGTGTCACACACCCTGGATCTGGTACCACATAATCAGCACCCGGTGTCAGCACCCCAAAGGTCCCCACAGTAAGGCTTTGTGGGGACATGTAGCCAGGAGACAAGACAGGGTCCTCGACTCACGTGACCAAACCAAGCTGTTCCTAGGAACCCCAGTCCCTTTTGATTCACTCTTTCCAAACAACAGCGTGAAGTGTAAGCCTTCTATTTTTCTTGCTCTCCAAATTTATAATCCCTTCTCTTATCATTGAGTGCTTAATTTCACGTGTCTCCATAGATTTTCTCTAATTATTTTCTATTAGAAGTTTAGCCTCTGCATGAAAATATAGGCTTCTCTTTGGAGGAAGTTTACTTCACATTAGATTTTCTAGTACACACAATAGAATGCCAAGCAGCAGAATTCTCACCACAGGAAGGATGTTCAGAAGCAGAGCAAGTCCACTGAGCACAGAAACTTCATTCACATCCTGCACCCTAAAGGCTTCAGCAAGAGTCCTTTTTGCTCTGTGCGCCTGGCTCCATGGAAACTCTACTTCTAGTCCATGACTCTGATCAGCGCAAAGCCTCCCACAGCTGTGTGTGGAGAGAAATTTATTTCAAATAGCTATAAGTTTGGTAATAGCACATTTTGCAAGGTTTTCTGCAATTGAAATACCATAAAATGCTCCTTATACATATAAAGTGAAATTGGAATATTTTAAAATGATTAACTTATAAATCATCTATCGAGAAAGTTTATAATCTGCCAGACCTTCTTTCTCATTTAGTGGTTTAATGCCTAATTGTGGTGAAGTGTCCACTGATTAGCTAGCCTGTCCAGGACAGTTGCAGTAGTCAGCTGTTCTCATGCTCAAATCCTTTCTGAGAGGTAGTCAGGGCACAGGAGGGAGCACAGATGCTATTGGCCTTTAAAGGCTTTCCAATCTTGATATCTCTACTGCGTTGCCCCTTTTTTCTGGTGCTTCATCTCGCAGGGCTTCAGTGCTTCAGGTACAAAATCAGCAGCACTGATAGGAGCATCTTTCATTTAGTCACAAGAATGACAGATTAATGCATGTTGAGCTAATGGAATAGTACTGCACACTGAAGCATCACCAAATAAAAGTGGATGGCCATGGCTAGAAGTCGCAATAGGTCACACTGGTTCAAAAATAAAAATTTGTTTTGGGTGTTTTGGGCAGTTAGTAAAGCCTGTATGTTTTAAATCTCACAGCTACATTTCTTATACATACTTACAATAGGATAGAAGCAAGAAAAAGATAAAACACCAAGGAGGATTTGAGCAAATGTATTTCCCAAACACGGTTAGTTGGAGAAAATGTGCAGTATCAACTCAAGTTAAACATCTCTGAACCCTCTTACCTCCTATTTCCTAGTTAACTTCCTCAACTTTTGCTTGCTTTTTCTCAATTCTAGTATGACCGAATATTACGATGACATATGACACGCATTAGATTGTTCCTCCTTTGTTCTCTGTTCTAATTTTTGTCTTCACATTAATTTTGTGTCTTTATAGACAATATCAATATTAATAACACTAAAATATATATACGTGAAGCTCCAATCAACCTTAGATTCCTATTTGCAAAGGCTTAACCAAATGAGTACATCAGAAGCTAGGCATGTACCCACTTTTCCTCTCTCACTTTTCTATCTTTACAAATTGGAGCTACATCATTCTGCACAGCTCAAATACACTTGCACTAATTAACTCATATATCCTCTTTCCTTCACAAGGAGTGTGCAATTCATGCTCCAGTGCACTCACTTCAAACTCTATAAAGTACAACCAGATTCAAGTCAAGCCTTACAGCTTAAAGATTTCCTAACCTCATCCGAGTCTCCTTTTTGCCCAAGTTGATTGTGACAGACCCGTAATTTATCTTCCCAAACACACTCTGTCGCATACCACACATGCTCAACACCACAGCCTGGAAAGTGCCTTGAAACATCATTCACCTACTATCACACCGCTAAATTGAAGTAAGTAGATTAGGCCCGTGACAGCCTCCATAGGTGTATTATAAAAACTGGACTAAAGAGGCCTCCATATCACATTAGAAGCAAACTTGATCAATAGGCAACTTATCATCTAAATAAAACAGTATATCCTAGTAACCAAGCAACTGGTAATGAAGCATAGCACCTGAAGCCAGAGACAATCCTAGGCAGAAAGCTGCCAAATTATTCCCAAATAAAGCCAACACTGAGCCTCATCAATCAAGCAATCTGTGTACACATTTCCTGATACAGTTTGTGTGTGGCTTGCTCTGGCTCATCTATGCCTACAGCTTGGCACATGGAGCCATCGGCAGTGTGAGCCATCTTTGGTGGAGAGTGCTGCATGCCTTTGAGACAGACAGAAGCCCCTGACTCTCAGCTTTCCCTGACCAGCTACAAGGGTATGTGCAGTTAAGCCAGTAGCCTTCTGCTCACTCCCTCGCTTCCCTGTGTTCCCTCCTGTGCTGTCTTGGTTGCTTTTCTCTCATTGCTGGACCAAAATACCTGACACCCAAAACCAAGGAAGGAAAGGTTGAATTAGCTTACAATTTGTGGAGGTTGCAGTCCATCATCAGCTGACTCCAAGGCAAGGTGGCATGTCACCAGGGCAATAGTTCAAGAGTGTAGAAGACAGCAAAAGCAACATGAATGAAGAACAGAAAGAGCAAGCCTCTTTTGCTCCCTGACCAGAAGCTCCTATCCTTTAGGAGGATGCATGTAGCATTTATACCTCCCCTGGCCCTCTTTCCCAGGATTACGCATGTTTACCAAGTGAGGAGTTTAAGTCTGGGCTGAGCTGCTTAGTCAAACTTCTCAAGTTAACAGTGTATCAAGCATTCCGTGGACCTTAAAGGATTGAGGAAGTCTGCTTCACTGTCCTCCTTTGATTTCTGGGACAGTCCTCCATAGCTGTTTATAGGTCCTGCTGCGGAGCAGGGTCTTTCCTGGCTAACAGACCACAGCTTGTCTGGTTGCACTCCAAAGTAAGTGCATCCAGACAGGCAGCATGGAGATCCTCTGCTGCCCCAGCTTCACAAGATAAAGTTGCATTTTTGAAGAACAGAGACAGCCCCTGATGTACCTAAGGAAGAAAGGAATCTGGCCCCCTCTGTTTCACAGCCAAGATTCACAACCATCCTGCCAGAAGATTCCCTGCTTTCAGCAAAGACCCTCACTGAAATCTGCCTGCAAGTTCCTAAGTAACTAGCAATTCCCAGGCACTTCTTTGCCCATTAGGGCTCCATGCGTTACACTGCTCACCCAAGGCTGCAGCACAAGCCCTGCTACAAACAAGAGTTACTGTGAAATTCCTGTGACCTTGTGATGATTTCTCAGGTGAAGTGAGCTCCCAAAGTCCTGCATCCACCTGGGATTTTTATCCTGAGTAGTATGCAGAGCAGTTGTTTCCAAAGAACATGCTAAATACCATTGCCTCTGGCGGGTCTGAGGTTTGGGGTCCCCAGATTCACCCTTGCCTGGATCGCCTGTCTCTTTGCAAGTTAGAAAGAGAAGAGTCAGAGAAGACCAGTGCAAAGTGAAAGTAATTTTATTGTAGGTTTTGCAAGAGGAAGCAGTAAAGAGCCACTTGGGAGAAGTAGTAGGTTCCTGAGCTGATTCACTGCTGAATCTGGGGCCCTGATCCTGTCCCATGTGCACCTCCTTGGAGGCTGACACTTGCTTTGTTGGGTATTGGGCTTGTTGCCACCACTTTGGTCTTGTGCTCAAATCGGGGAATGGTGGGGGAGAGCAAGGCATCCTGCACCAGGAGGGACAGACCTAGTTGACAGTGTGGAGGCAGGAGGAAGAACTACAGATCTTCAGCTCAGTGAAGCTACATGGAAGCATAACTCCGATCTGCCAGTTGTCCCTTTGGCTAGTTGTTAACAAGCTGAGGCCTCTTTTTTCTGCCCTTTAAAGGGGCCCTGTTTCCTAATCAACCTTTACCTGAGGATCCCAATAGTCCATACAATGTGCAGACCTGTTAACACCCAAGAACCCCAGAGACGAGCAGCAGAGACCTGCACTCAGCAGAGTTGTTCTTCGGTGACAGCTGACAGAGACCTGCACCTGGCTAGATCAACAGCTGCTGCCCACACATTACCTGGTGTCATCTGGTGACATTAGGAATACCACCTAGCAGAAGAACCCTCGACTGCTTGGCAACAGTTCCAGATCCCTTTCCTTGCTCAAGTGGACTGTTACATTTATCTGGGCATCTTTATTTACCCAGCAGCCTCTCTGCTTGCAGCCTCCCCCAACCCAAGTTCTTGCATCGGCCATGAAATCTGTGTGGTCCATCCTCACTCCAGGCACATCTCAGGCATGTGTGAGTCATGGGTAAATTGGCCCAACAGCCCAGCATGGGAGTGGTTGCTTTGGGGGGCTGTAGAGGACAAGATGAGTTCTTTCAACTTTGATGATATTTAGAAAATCACGAATATCCCTCGGAAGTCTCTTAGGTGTGCATTGAAATTTGACCTTTTCAGCAAACACTGTAAAATCAGAACGCATGGATCCTTAGATTTTCCTTGAAATGTGAATCATTATATTTAGTCGTACTACTACACATATAGAAATGATAAACAAAACTGTAGTTCCAAACTCGATTTGTACGAGGGCCAGCCAAATAGGTCAGCAGATTAAAGCACCTGCAAGAAGGTGCAGGGATGCAGATTTGATTTCCAGGCCTGCCCTGCCAACCCTGTTCCTGAAGCACACTGAGATGGCAATTGAGATTGGATATGGTGGCATTTACCTGTAATCCCAGCTCTTGGAAAGCTGTAAATGGGTCACCAGGAGTCTGGTTTAGTAGTGAGACCCTGAACACCTTATAGACCCTCCCGTAAAACACACAAAAAAAATACTTGTACAAAAATGTTCTTGGCATCGTCTCTCATGAATAACAGTAAAGCTACAAGGAGCTGACACGACGTTCCACTGTGGAGTACAAAAGAAAATAAATCTTATATAATGCAATAAGCTGCAGACACATCCAAAAATTAGATGGGGGCCAGTGAGATAGCTCAGGGGACTAAATTGCCTGCTTAGGCCAGCACAGGGACCGCAGTTCGATTTCCGGTAGCACATGCTTCACCAGCTCCCTCTCTAGGGGTGGCGCTGAGTCAGCCAGATTCCAGACATAGCAGCATAAACCTGTAATCCCAGCACTGGCAAGGCTGAAAGGAAGATGGCCACCACGAGTCTGACCTGCATAGTGAGACCCTACAACAACCAAATACATTTTTGTTAGAAATTTAGATGGAACTAAAGCCTTTGAAAAAAGTTGTAAAGTTTGATAATAGTGCCTTGAAGTTGCAAGGCAAGCTCTCTGCCTGTGATGACCTCCCAGGCATTTTTCTCTGTGCAACAGCATTTCACTGAGTTGCCCAGGCTAACCTCAAATTTTCAAGTCCCCTGCCTCAGCTTGCCAAGTGGCTGGAGATGCAGCCATAGGCCAGAGTGCTGACATAAAGACACTCAGCCCAGTCTGGTGATTTGCTCCTACAGTCCCAGCCTCTGTGTGTTTGAACATAGCCTGAGAAATGCAGTGGCTTTGTGAGACACTGACCCAACAGAAAAAAATGAAAAAAGGCTACAGAAGGAGATAGAGCTCAATGGGATGGCTCTAAATTCAGTTCATACCCCACCACCAAACTAAAACTTCTGAATTAAAAGTGTCTTACACAAAAAACCATGTATATCTGATTCCATCAAAGAAAATTCTATACAGGTAAATTAAGTCCATGATGCCAAACAATGTAAGTCGTTGGTTCTCAGATGAAGAGGATGACTAGGGAAGGGCCAGGAGGTCATTACATCTTGGTACAAGGCTGGTGAGAGCAAAGACACAAGCAAAAATTAGGACCTGACAGGAATCAAGGTTACATATACTTTCATGTTCAGGGATGACAACATACATGTCATCATGTTACATTCAAATATTTTGAAAAAATAAGACGGACTATTTGATGCACAGAACAGAGAACACGGGAGAACATGTGACACACCATTCAAGTAAAGCTTCACTCTCATCAACAGAAATCACCAACAGTGTGAAAAGGCAACTCACTATTTCAGAAAAAAACGCAATAATCACTAGACAAAGGAATTTTATCTAGAATATATAAAGAACTACACAATATTTTACCCAATAACCATTAACAGCATTATATAGGAAAAACTCATAGATCCCCAGAGAGAAAGACGAGACACCGAAGCATACAAGGCTATCTGCACACAGTAAAGTTTTGAAGTATCAACAACTGGATCCCAAGAAAAAAAAAATTTAAAAAAATTAAAATTAAAAAAAAAAAAAACTGGATCCCAATGTGGGGTGGCAAGAGAGCTCCTTGGAATAAGTGATTCCCCAGCAAGTACAAGGACCTCAGTTCCAACCCTGTTATCACAAAAAAAATTAAATCACAATTTATTTGGAATATTTTTAGTTAGATTAGAAATTCTATACTTACGTGAACAAATCTCTCATAAATGCATCCAAAATATGAAGGTTTGACGATCAAGAGATGAGCTTTCAAAATACTATGCGTTTGTTCCAGGCTTCACATTACTCGCAAACGCAGGAGATCCACTTCAACCTTTAGCGCTTCGAACAAGAGCCCAGCGGCTCGGAGCAATTGAGCCCATCTTACAAACCCACAACAAGTGAGCATGCTCCATATTTAAACCCCAAAACGATGCCTCGAAAGATCTCAAATGCAATTAGGAAAATTTTAGGAAGAGGCAAATAGTCACTTTAAATTTACACACTCAAAATTGTACCTTTTCCAATGAGGCGAGGAGAGAGGGAAATTGTGGGCCTAACAAACACTGTGA
>PVKA01053504.1:0-11200 GCA_004027165.1 Ctenomys sociabilis | reverse complement strand
AAAAAAAAAAAAAAAAAAAAAAAAAAAAAAAAAAAAAAGAAAGATAAACTCGAGGCTTTTACAGGGAAATGAATGTAGGTAGAGACCATACTCATAAGTGAAATGAATTAGATCTGCATGTGTAAACATTATATTGTCTCCCTAGTGTAAGAACTTGAAAGATTGAGATATAAAAATTCTAACTAATCATATATACTTAGACGTTTTTCTTCATTAGAGTAAACTTCAGCAGTTTAAGATATAATCTTAGCAAATATTGAAATTTATGAAAAGATCATTGATGTAATTATCAATTTCCTGTTAAATTATCCAGGCGTTTCTCTGAACTATTATTGTGAAATGCGATTTCTACTTCTATTTCAGTTCTGGAGGCAAAGTGTTATAGTAAAACAATGAGCTCTTAAACCAGATGTAAGTTAAAATCCTATATCTATTGCTTATTATGTAGACAGCAGAAAAATTAGTTTATCTCTATTCCTCAGTTTGTTCATTGGGTTCTGATATAAAAATGTGTCTATATCAATGTTTTAAAATCAAACTAGAAATTCCTTTTCATCCTTTCATTAATGGTAGTTTTATGTTGGGCATTTGTTGGTGCTGGGGATTGAACTCAGGGCCTTGCACTTGAGTGTGTTTGGATATCTTTCAGAGTGTTTTATATATATATTTTTAGTACAGGGTCTCCAAGGTCTCACTACACAGATCAGACTAGTAGTGGTCCTCCTGTTTTCAGCCTCCCAAGTGCTGGGATTACAGGTGCACACCACCATGCCCAATCTTCTTTTAGTGTCTTCTAAGAAAAATATTTTTTTTGAAATGTTTTTGAGTTTAGATGCATACAGTTGTGGTAGTTCATAATTATTCTTTTAAGATTGTGTCAGTATTGACATCTCTACCTGAATGTTTGATATTTATGACTTATCTTTTACCTTTTGTTCTTCATTAATCTGGCTAGATGTTTACTAATCTTATTAATTTTTTTTAAATAACCAGATTATTTTCATTGATTTTTGACTATATTTTTTCAAGTTCATTGATTTTTTTCTCTAGTGTTTATTATTCCTTTTTTTTTCTAGTTCTTGGTTGCATCAAGTTTAATGAACTCATTTCTCTAAGGAAGTGTAGGTTACTGGCTTTAGACATATGCTTTTCTAACACAAACATTGAAAGCTCTTAATATTTTATTATACCCTGCTTCAGCTGTAGTCTAGAATTTTTGATATATTTTTCTCTTGTTTTGATTCCATCCAAAATATTTTAACATCTCTGTTCAGATTTTATCCTTTCCCACCACAGGTTTTCCTTTTCCTTTAAGGTTATTCAGCACCTTAAGGACATCCTGCAGCAGTGTTCTTGTACAGTTTCTTTTAAAAATATGCTACATTTATTATTTTATTTGCAATTATTTAGTACCAGGTCTCCAAGGTTTCACTACACAGATCAGACTTGTAGTGGTCCTCCTGTTTCCAGCCTCCCAAGCGCTGGGATTACAGGTGCTCGCCCCCACTCCCAGCCTCAGTCCTGCCTCAGCGCTCCCCAGGGGTGGGGCTGGCACAGCATGTGATGCAGGGGATCAACCCCAGTCCCTGCGCTTGCCTAAGCAGGCACTTTAGTTCACTGAGCTATCCAGCTGGCCCTCTGCTGCATTGATTATTTGTGGTACTCTGTCAGTGTTTTCATCTACCTTCAATATTTTCATTTCAACAACTTGAATATAACATGCTTTTTATTATAACTATGCTTAGTGTTCTCTGTAGTTAAGGATTCTTGCTATTTTGCAAAGTCCTTCACCATTACTTCTTCAATGATTTCTTTTGTTCTGGTCTTTTCTCTCATCTTGGAATTCTAATTTTTTGTATATTAGGCAGTTTGGTCCTATATCATATTTCTTGTACATTATATTTTTTAAACTATTTTCCTCCTGTTTTTTTTTTTTTGATTTGAGTAATTTCTATTAATCTTTCTTTGTGTTTAATTCTTTCTTCAGCTTTGTCAGGTTTACTAATGAGTCTTTTAAAAACATTTTTCTTTTTTGTTAATGTTATTTTTAGGCTGCAAGTTTAGACAACATTTTGAGCTTAGCCTTTCATGGTCAGTGAAAACTCAGGACATAGGAGAACCTGTACTGTAACATCATGGAACTCAATTGTGCCCTAAATTTTCTGATCAAGGAGATTATGGAGCCACAGAGGAATGCAATTGATGATGTATAGTGTGCCTAAGGAGAGTCACATGGAGAGAAAACTTTCTCTCAGGCTTTCACAGAGAACAAATTGGTCAAGCAATGGCCACGACTCATCCACATGCCTGACACTGACAAAAGATCTACAAAATGAGGTACAGGGTTACAGGATAAACCCTGAGGGGACTTGACTGACCTTATCAGATACAAAAGTTATATTTCTTGTTATATAGGTCTTGCTTTATCTCATTCTTAACCATCCAGCAGAAAAGTATAAAACCAAGGTATATAAAATAAAGCCATAATAATTGCTGAGCTGTAAATAGCTCTAGTCAACAACTTCTTCAGATAACCCACTAATATTGTGGACCATTGGACTGTGTTCAATTGTTTTGCCAAATTCAATCACCTATAATAATTGAATGACAACAGAATACCCATCTCTGACGGGAGTAAACAAAAAAGGGCGATACAAAGGAAGGACCATTCTGTGTTTGTATAAACAGTACAGTTAGGATAAATATGCAGTACTTTCACATAATTCTATGAGAAGAAAGATTTGCACTAATAGTGTTTGGACAGGATATCCTGTCTGCTTCTTATACTATGGACAACCACTAGGAAGATAACAATGTAAAAAGTATTAATTATTGAAACTGTACTATAATTCAGCTTTAAAAAAGAAGATAGGCATACAGCTCTTAATTCATTGAATAGAGGCATCTGCTCCAATAGCGTTTGTAAATAGAATATCATGTCTGTACCTTGTACAACAAATAACCACTAAGAGAACAATATGCAATGTATTAAGTATTGAATCTGTTCTACTAATTTTGATTTGAAACTGTCTCATGCTATTTGTTCCTCAATAAAATTATGGAAAAGATACATAAAAATAATGTTATTTTTATTTCTACTATTTTAAACCTCTGCTTATGATTTTTATCTATGTTTAAGTATTTAGCCTATTTATTATTTTAAATTCTTTCTTTGGTAGTTTAAACATCTCTTATATGTAGGTCAAGTTCTGATGTCTCTTCCAACTGTATTTTTCTTTACTTTTTTTTCTCCTTTTGTACTCGGGGGTGAACTGAGGGTCTTCACATTGGGTGCCTTTTTATGTATTTAAAAAGGGGGTCTACAGGATCTCACTACACAGATAAGATTCATGGCAATCCTCCTATTTTCAGCTTCCCAAATCCTGGGATTATAGGTGCTCACCACCATACTCAGTCTGTCTTGGGTGGCTTTTTATTTTGTTTATAGTTTTTTTTAATTTTTCTGAGGCTAAGAGCAAAATATATTTATTGGGGAGAAAGAAAGCTTCTGTCCAAGAGAGAAGGACCCAAGTGGGTTGCCTGGGGAAGCTATCTCTTCCAAGGATTTTTATAGAGTAAAACCATGTGGTGAGGTGAGTCTAAGGTGGAAATCATGGGAACTTGTTTAGGTGGGCATGAGGTAGGACAAAACTATGGTTAGCCAATGAGATTACAAGCACAACTGCTCATGTAAGATTGATTAAATCTAGGACCAAATGAGGAAGTGAGTCAGTTAGCAAGCAGGCAAGAATATAGGACAGGGTCTCTTTCTGTTAAGGGTTGAGTTAGTGACTCCTTTGGTTTTTTTCAAGATGATTGATGTCTATTTATAATATCAATCCCTGACGCCCACCCTCAGGGAAGTATATGGCTGCATTTGTTTTCTCTGTGGTCTTGAAGTCTGACCCACGATGGGAGTGCCTGTCTCTTCCAAAGTTGGAAAGTAATTTTGTCTTTCATATTGTCACCTTGAGGGACTAGCCCTCTCTGACTGTCTGTAATATTTCTATCTTATTTAGCTATGTATAGCATTCCACCCTCTGAAGAAGTAACCCAAGCTGCCATGAGGTAATAGTGGGCAGTGTTGGCTCTGGCTTCTTCAGGCTGAATGGGGTTGTAGTTGTTGACCAGCAGTTAGAGATACTCTCCAGAGGTTCTGTCTAAAGGCCCATAGTAAACAGCAGGCATTATCTTGAGTAGGCTTATAACTCTGAATCTGGAGGAGACAAAACTAAAGAAACAATTAAATGTGCATGGAACAAATAAATAATAGCATCAAAAGGATTATTATGAATATAGCTAAAGACTTTTCACCACAAAGATAATAAAGATAGGGTTCAGGGTAGCTCAGCATCCCATATATCATTGATTTAATGTCTAATATCTTGAATAGCTATTGAAACATTAGCAGAAAGTTCTGGAATGTAATAACCTTTTAAAGTTCATAATTATAGAAAGACTGGCCAGAACTTTTTGTAGGTCAGTTAGCTGAGATCTCTTAAACATGAGGTTTAATCCCTTTTTTATCTTCCAAGGCCATTGGGTATTGTCTCAAATAAACTGGTCCCCTTTATTATTACTGGGGGCGCATGAATTGCCACACCTATGGAAAACAGAGTACTCTCTAGTTTTCAAGTGGAGCCACCAGCTGGGTAAACACTGACAAATCTGCATGTGCATCTATCAAAATCTAACAGGATTTTTCCTTACATTGGAGTTAACAGGGGTTCTCTTGGGCTGAGAGGCAAAAATTAATGACCTCATGAATCTGAAACTTCCCCTGATTTCATCAAAACCAATTTTTTATGTCCCTCTCTACATTTTAAACCTAGACAATGAACATTTCTTAATGCAAATAAAATATGAACATAAGAGATTTTTTCACCATTTTGCTTTTTACAGTATCTTTCTAGTTGTAAGGTAATGTAATTGATACTTCCCTCTGAATTCTATTATGGCTCTAGGGAATACTAAATGGCTTTTTCTGCATGTAAGGATCAAGCACCTTCCAGTGTCTAATGATACACTGTAAAGAAGTAAGTGCATTTGACTGTGGGATAAGTTGGAATATAATAGAAAATTTAGGGTGTCCCCATCTTATTTCTCATTGATTCTGCCTCAAAGTGTGCCCTGAATTGAACACTCCAGAGCAGGGGGACGCTCATTTGGAGAGAGGGGAGACAAGATCCAACCAGCCTATCCAGCCTCGAACTGATGCCAATTTTTATCTCCCAAAACATCTCACAAGTTATACACTTACACTTACCGGATAGCTGGTAGAACAATCGCCTGGAGGGATTTGGCCCCATGCACTGAGCCGAGTCTCCAGACACTTGTATTTTCCATCTAATCACCTAGGTAAACATTAGCAAACAAACGAGATTTAATTTTTTTTTTTTTTTTCAGAACCAGGGATTGAATTCAGGCCCTTGTGCTTGCCAGGGAAGCACTTATTTCACTGAGCCATCTCCCCGGCCAAGATTTAAATTTTAAAGGTCATAGGTCAAACATATTTATCAACTAGCAATCACATTTTACATGTTAGTAAAAACCACATAACTGGGAACTTGACTGACCTTATCCAGATACAAAAAGGTACATTTCTTGTTGTATAGGTCTTGCTTTATCTTGGTCTTAAACATCCAACAGAAAAGTATAAAAATGAGATACATAGAGTAAAGGCATATTAATAGGCTGAGCTGCAGATAACCTACTACTTTTGTAGACTGCTGGACTGTGCTGGATTGTTTTGCTGAATTCACACATCTATAGTATTTAGATGCCAATGGAATACCCATATCTGACAGGACCAAACAAAAAAAGAGGATGCAAAGGAAGGTCCATTCTGTATCTGTATATACAGTATAGTTAGGGTAGACATACACCTACTTTTGCTTAAATCAATGAGAAGATTTGTACTAATAGTGTTTGGACAGGATATCCTGTCCTTATCTTGTAATATGGATAACCACTAAGAAGATATCAATATACAAGATATTAACTATTGAAACTATCCTATTAATCAGCTTTGAAACTATCTCATTGCTATTTATTTCTCAAAAAATAAAACAAAATAATAAAAATAAATAAAAACCACATTACTAAAGGCTGACAAATACCTCTCTCTTACTCTAAGATGTAAGACACAAATGTAAATCGTTGCCCTGCTAGCTGCTGTGGAATGTAAACTAGTGCAGGCTACCTCAGCCTAATTTCTGAAGTAGTGGGTAAGTGGCTTTACTAAAAAGCTTAGGAAGAAGCCCTAGTTTACTAGCAGAGAGAGATAAAAGCACAATAAATAAGTGGAGAACTTTCAGCTGTCAGGAGCCTGTTTCCACTGAGGAAACTTTGGGAGTCTGCCAGAGAATAGCCCTGGCCACGATCCTTCAGGTGTTCTCAGTTTCTGTTGGCCCATATAACCAGGGATCAGACCCCAAAAGGAATCCAGCTGTCTCTCTGGTTAACATTCCATTAGCTGTAAGCCTCAGTGGGGATTTACCAACAAAATGTTGGGCAACCGCCTTATGATCGTGTACTAGCTGGCAGAGTAATCACTGTTTGTCAAAGTCCTATAAGGGATAGTTAAAATCTTGAACAAGATTACATAGCTCTGGAGCTGGTGAGATAGCTCAGCAAACTAAGGCGCCTGCTTAGGCAAACTTAGGCAAGTGCAGGAATGGTGGTTCAATCGCCAGCACCACATGCTACACTAACCCCACCTCTAGATTACACCTGTAGTCCCAGCTCTGGGGAGGCTGAAAGCAGGAGCCTCACCATGTGTCTGAGCTGCATAGTGAGACCCTGCGACAACCAAACACACTAGAAATAAATAAATAAAGATTACCTAGGACTTTATAGTAAAGGCTTTAAAATCTATAACTTATCTATTATGCACCTAAATGATAACTAGGCCTAAGAGAAGAAAGGTTGGAGATCCTTCCTTACACTAAATGTATTTTTGTGTGCTGCTTTTGGAGATAGTTCCTTCTGGTGTCACTCAGGAGTTGGTTCTCTCCACTGTGTCTCAGGTTGAGCTTCTTGAAGGAGACATGCCCAGAACAGTAAGCCAGGACTTGACTTTTATGTGTGTCCTCCTGGATGGGCATATTCCTTTTATTTCCTCTGATCCAGAGACAGAGTATGTGCCTTTCTCTAAACGACTTCCCTGTCTTCAGTGTTAACAAACATTCATTTTCTAAGGCCTTCACTTAGTTGGTACAGTCTAGAGTTTTCCCAGTTTTACATGCCTCTTCAAAGGAAAGTTCACAGAGGTGGGAAAATTGGGAGTAAGGTCAAAGAAAGCAAACTGCAATAGAGCAGGCCTGACATTTCTTCCAGCATGTAGAGGGGGAATCAGAGCAACTCTGTCCAGTGAAACCTGTCCTCCAAGTATTTAAGAATGGTCACTGACTTAATGTCACTTAGTTGGTGAAAGGAGTCTCATGTTTTATAAACAAGCATGTATATTCTCTGAGCTAGATTTAAAAGTCCCATTTTACAGAAGTTTATACGAAGTCCACTAGGCGGCATTCTAGTGTTAACTCTCTAGAGCTATTGTCTAAAGTAAGCAAGAATACCAGCACACTTAGCAACTAGTTTAAATGCGATGTATATAAGAACAAAACAGTCATAACATGTCTCATTATTGCAATATCATAACCTTATAACATGCCCATGTTTTAACTTAGATTTACCAGCATTTTGACCAACATTTTAACAAAACCATATAAGAGACAAAGAATAAGCAATTGTAAGCAATTTTAACAGAACTGTATGAGACAAAACTGTATGAAGCAAAGCATAAATAATTATGAGCAGTGCTCAAAGACATATCTACCATTGAAGCATAAAAATTTGTTACCTAAATGAGTTCCAACTCAGAGTCTATGAAAGAAAAGCAAACTCAGACCTCCATCCAATAATGTCAGTGAATGTTCTACAAATGATACAAGGGAATGAAACTCCCAACCTGAAAGTACTTGGGACAAGTTCGGGTCCTCTAAAACTGAAGAATGAATTTTAGGAAAAAATTAAGGCTAAGAGCAGAATATATTTATTGAGGAAAGAAAGGCTTCTGCCCAAGAGAGGGACAGAAGGGAGACCAAGCAGGTTGCCCCTGGCTTTTATATTTTGAAACAGGATTTCACTAAGTCACTCAGCCCAGCCTTGAATTTACAGTTGTCCTACCTCAGTCTTCCAGAGTACTAAGATTATGATTGTGGAGAGAGGCAGGGAAAAAGGGAAGGGGAAAAGGATTTTTTAAAAAGAGAGTTAAGGATAAGGTGGAAATGCAGCTTTTGCAAACAGGAAGGGAAATAAATATCAGAGAGAGTAAAGAAGGATTGAATAAAAAAAAGGATTGAAGGAGAAGGGGACAAAAATAACTAAAATATATTATGCATGTATGCAAACTCACCATGACAAATTTAATAATTATGTACTGAAAACATGAATTAACAAAGACAAAATTTTAAAATAAAAATTTAAAAACTACATTATGACTTTTGAAAACCAGATACATTATATGGGATAGCAGATTCTGAGGGAAAAAAAATTCTTGGAGATACCATTACTTTTGCTAAATCTTTACTATGTGTGCCAATAGTCAGGAGTTGGGTTGAGATTGGAGTAAATTGGTCCCCAGGCTTCAAATTTCTACTGTAGAGATACTTCACTTTAGAGGGGCAGCTAGGGTGAACGTAGTTCTATTCTCTGGCTTCATGTATTGCCCCCTCACTCCTCTACTCTTTCCTGAAGAATTCCAGTTGTATTCTACTGATATTATCATTATTATTATTATTATTATTATTAATCATTATCATGATTATTTTCTGTGTTTTAGGGAAGGGTCTATGGGTTGTTCAGAGTCTCACAGCTAGATCGGACTTGTAGTGATTCTGCTGTTTACAACCTCCCAAGTGCTGGAATTTTAGGTGTGTGACACCATGCCCAGTCTCAATTGCCATCTCAGTGCACCCTGAGGGCGGGCTGGCACCACAGGACTGGGGATTGAACCCTGGCCCCTGCACCTGCTTGCTAGCGGTTTATTCCACTGAGCCATTTGGCCAGCCCTTCTGTAGGTATTTCTTGAGAGCATTTGGTGGAGTTCATGGAGGAAAAGAAAGAAAAATGTACAAACCATTTTACTCGTGCGGCCCTCAGGGACTTCACATTCTTAGCTGGTCTATACTTAGTCCTTAGCAATTCACTAAATATTTTATTTGAGTAACAGTTTTATATTTATCTGCTTGTATGACATCTAGTGGTTTCTACACTAGATTTATTAAAAAAAGGGTGTGTTATTTTGATTGCCTGTGACTTCCAAGCTTTCAGTTTAGTTGTTCACATTGCATCATGATTGTCTGATAAATTTGAGAAGCCACTAATTTGCACATTCTATTTTTTCTGCGATTGTAATGATGTAAGCAATATGCTTTCTAACCCTACAAATCTCCAATTTAAAAATTGAGAGCTATACATTCTTTTTTTATTTTTTTTGAATTTTAGTCCTGGGCCTACAGGGTCTCACTGCATACATCGGACTCGCAGTGATCCTCCTGTGTTCAGCCTTCCAAGAGCTCGGATCACAAGTTTGTGCCACCACGTCCAGTCTCAATTGCTGCACCCCAGGGTTGGGACCAGCAGAGCATGCTGGGGATAGAATCCCTGCTACTGTGTCTGCCTAAGCAAACTCTTTAATTCACTGAGCTATTTGGCACACATACATTCTTGAAAACTATTTAGTTAATTTCTAATAATGTTAAATACAATTATTCTGACTCAACGATTCCACTCTGAGAATATTCTCAAAATGAATGAAGACTTCACACACACACTTGCATGAGAATTCATAATATCTCAAATACTGTGGATATCAAAAGAATAGTTAAGGAACAGTAGTATACCACCCAGTGAAAAATAGTTATTTTAAAAATGAATTACTAAAATATCAATACTTGATAAATGATAAAATGTTGGATGAAAGAAGCCAGACACACAAAAAAAATGTGGTTCCTTTTAAGTGAAATTCCAAATTAGGGGGCCAGGAAGATGGCTCAGTGGAATAAGTGCTTCCTTGTCAAGTGCAAGGGCCTGAGTTCAATCCCCAGTTCTGAAAAAAAAAAATCCAAATTAGGTGAAACAAACTGTAGTGATCAAGTAACAATCATGCTTGCTTCTGGGGCTTAGGCATGGCATGAAAGATATGTAAAGACAATCCCTAGGCCTGGGGAGATAGCTCAGTAGAATAAACGTTTGCCTGGCAAGCACATGGTCCTGAGTTCAATCTCTGGTACTACAAAAAAGAGAATTCTTAGAGTGATGAAAATGTTTGTATATATTTTGCATATGTATTTATCAGTTTGTATGCTCAATACTTGTGCATTATACTAATGCAAATTATACTTCAATTTTTGAAAAAGAAGATGAAAGAGATAAATGCAGGAGACTTTTTAAAAAATATATTTATTTGATACAGTGTCTTGCTATGTAGTTCCAACTTACAGTGATCATCCTGTCTTAGCCTCTCCAGCACTGAGATTACAGGCGTATGCTGTCGTACCCAGTTTCAGTGGCCGGTATGGAGCATCTGGGGCTTGGGGATGGGGGGCATGGTATGTGGTACCCGTGACCAAACCTAGATTCTTGCACTTGTCAGGCGATGCTTAGACCACTGAGCTAGCTCCCCAGCCCTAGGAAGCACTTTTCAATGTAATTTTCATCTCAGTATTGGCTGGAACAAGTCCTGCATAGTTTTTAGGCCACGAAGACTGAAGTATTTTGCACATCTCCACTACAATAGTAGTTCTATCACACTTATAAGTGATATCAAGTTATTCCCTGATGGTGATCTAAGAGGGCTGAAGGTGACTGGTAAGCACATGAGATCTGCGCCCACAGATGAAAGTTATGCTCCTAATGGATGTGTGTGTGTGTGTGTGTGTGTGTGTGTGTGTGTGTGTGTGTGTGTGCTGTAAGGAACCATGTTTGAGAACAATGCTCCATAGGTAATGATATAACAAGTTGGCACTCTAGGCAACATTAATAGTAGAAATCAGAAATAAAATAGCAATGAATCTCTCTCAGGCCAAGAAAGATCAAAGGACTCATGTCCTCACTACTGTAGATAAAGGATCCCAATGTCTCATTAGACCCTAGTGAACTTGTGTGAGAGCTGAAGCAGAGGAGGTAAGACTGTTAG
>PVKA01053503.1:0-11212 GCA_004027165.1 Ctenomys sociabilis | reverse complement strand
AGAGAGAGAGAGAGAGAGAGAGAGAGAGAGAGAGAGAGAGAGAGAGAGAGAGAGAGAGTTTGGTACCTTGGAGCAGCCAAAGGTATCAATTTCTATGCTTCACTGAAAAGAAACTCCTTTCTACAATGCAGAGTGGGCATTGTTATTCTCCCATGAACTCAGGCAAGAGAAATTAAGTGTAGTTAAGGTAAATGGCAAAGACATCCATAATTTCACTATGACCCAGAACTGTCACTCTCACCAACTTCCCATAGGGCTCTGACACAACACTGTCTCTCTTAAAATCTGAGATCACGGTTTTTCTGTGCTAAAACTCAATTTATGAGTCAAACACACTCACAGGCCATGCAGTGTGGATCACTATAAAGACTTCCATTCAAGTGAGTGGCAAGATACAGTCCTGTGTTGGATAAAGCCTTTCTGCTAGCTCTCCAACTGTTGTCAAAGTCCCTCTGAGTTGCTAGATTATCCAAAGCCAACATGAACCTTATCTCCTCTAGTAGGGGGCAGCACTGCATGGATTGGGGGGCCTTGACACACAGCTAAGAGAGACTCTTGTTTAAGCCCTCTCTCTTTGAGGGAGATGTAACATCCCATACAGGCCTGAGTTACCAGGAAGAAGCATTAAACATTAGATACGATCTGACTACAGATACGATGCTAACATGGCAGATCATTCTGGTAGCATAATAACAAAATATGTAAAAGGAAGTGGCAGAAAAGTATCTAAGAGATCTAGGTGGAAAATCTTGCAGGAGTTTTCTTTACAGAAATCCCATTACAGTTTTGTTTCATCTGTTTTCTCACTTGTTTGCCTTCGGCTGAGTTAGAGCTAGATGTGCCTGAAAACCCTCTGCTGCGCATAGGTGAAGTTCTTGGGAGGTGGAGGGATTATGAGGCATTAGAGCTGATGTGCTGCTAAGAGGTGCAGCCTGATTGGGAGTGGCAAGGCTCTGGCAGGGTGGCTTGGCAGGTTTTCCTCTCTCCTGGGCTCCTCTCTCCTCCCTCTCGTCTTCCTGACCTCATTACCTTGGGGACAGCTCTCCTCTGCCATGCCCCTCTGCCATGCCGCTTGTCTTTTAGTCAATAGATGATGGACTGAAACATGAGCCAAAAGAAACCTTTGTTGTACTGACAGGTGTATGGTAGTGTGTCTCAGAGAAAAGAAAAGTGACTTCTAAGCTGTAGCCCCTGTCATTTGAATTATTTTTTTTTCTCACTGCTGAGCCTTACTCATAAGGAAATAAGTCAGACCCACAGGTGTCAATATATTATGGTGTCCCTTGTGAGAGAAATTGAATAAATAAATGTGAGCCAAAATATGAAATACACACTGTGAATTGGGAAAATGCTGTTCAATGGAAAAGAGAAGCTGTGATGCCATAATAGGGAAAGGAAGCAAGGGAGAATGAAAATTAATTTTAAAAGAAATACATATCATATGTAGATATATATGATATATATGTTAGTTTTAGAGCAAGTTTCTTTTTGTTGCCTTAAAAAAAAACTTTCATGTTAATTTTGTTTGCACATCTCATGTCCGTATTTTGTACCCTGAGGAGCTACCCTTTAGATAACAATATGTACTGTATTAAATATTGTTACACTCTTTCTACCTTGTTATGAAATACTATACTACTATATTTTCTTTTTCAGCAAAATTATGCATACCTACTTATTCTTGTTGAGTTATCTCTGCAAGCATCAGTATAAATAGCATTCATTTAAAATTTTTAAATCTTTATTTATTTACTATTGGTACAGCATCTCGTTTTGCAGTTTGGGCTCATAGTGATCCTCTTGTCTCACATTTCACAAACCTGGGATTACAGGCTTGTGCCACCATGTCCAGTTTCAGTAGCCAGCACAGCACACCTGGGTTTCTGGGGCCAGACGGCATTGATACCTGGGATCGAACCTGGTTGCCTGCTCTTGCTAGGGAAATGCATAGACAGCTGAGCTATCTCCCCAGCCCCAATAGAATTCATTTTAAACAAATACTTGTCAGTGATCACACAAGTTCTCTTTAAGTGACAACTATATATACATTCTCTATGACACTACGGATTTATATTGACTTATTTGTTGCTTCTAGAAGAGATTTCTGTAGATTGGGTGGCTAAGAAGAAAGCTATTTATTCTTCATGATTTCAAGGACGAGAAAGTCAAGATCAAGGAACAAGGAGATTGGATTTCTGTTGGGGCATCCACTGGAAACAGCTGTTTCTGTGCTGTGCCCTCATAGGGTGAAAGAACACAGACTAGCTTTCTATTTTCCTATAAACACAAAAGTTCTGATATCTTGGGCTAGAAATCTACTTGGTCAAACTTAGTTTTCACATGCTTTACTTCATAATATTGAAATTATGAATGATAGGATTTTCACATAGGAATTTCAAATAAGAATAATGAGTCCATATGCAGAATGATGACTGGAATTGACTGAGAAAGTATTGCAAATATGCTCAAGGTGGTAAATGCTGGAACTCAGAGAATTCATCAAGAGCTTGCCTTTATACCAAGAATATCAGGGAAAGCACCAAAATCTGCATGTGGCACACTGAGTTCAGCCTCTGAAACATCACGATATTCTTATTTATTTATTTTGTCTTTTGGTGACTTAGTCTCACTAGGCAGGCAGTTCAGGTTGGTCATGAGCTCACTTTTAGTTCAGGTTGGTCTCTAAATGGAAACCATCCTCCTACTTGAGCCTCTTGAGTGGCACAATTAAAGCTGTGTGCCATTTCACCTTGGCAACATTCTGCAGTTTTTCTTTTGTTTTGTGTTTTTGGGTTTTTTTTTTCTTTGTATTTTCGTGAAGGGTCTACAAGGTGCTCAGGGTATCACTACTAGATTGGGCTTGGAGATTCTCGTGTTTGAAGCTTCACAAGTGCTGGGATTACAGGCAGGTGCCACCATGTCCAGTCTCAATCGCCTTCTCTAGGTGTCTTTGGGGCAGTGCTGGCCCAGCAGGCTTGTGCAGGGGGTCCAACTCCAGGCCCCTGCCTTGGCTTGCAGGCTCTTTAATCCGGTGAGCTATTTGACTGGCTCCATTCCACAGTTCTGACTGGAATCGAAGCCAAGTGTCTTTATTAACTTTGCCACTAACTTCTCTGATATACATACACACATACATATATTATACCAAATTATATTTGGGTATGTCCCACAATTATATATAAGCATATGTAGCATAATTTTGACAAAAAGTATCTTTATTCAATTTGCTAAATGCTGCTATAAAATAATATATGAATATATAATTGTATGCATGACACACATACATATATATAATACTAATATATATATGTATACATGATGTTTCTCACTTAAAATTTTAAAAAAACATCTGCGCCAGGGTATTATAATTTGGACAACTTTAAAGGCAAATCATGTGAACAGGTAAGGGATACATTCACAAAAAGGAGATGATAGTTGCTAAAAATATGATCGTCTACTGTAGAAGTCTAAATGGTTTGGAAAAGATTATGGATTCCCAAAGTACCTATCCAGACAAATTACACTAGAAACTAAATCCGCCACACAATATTAACTTACATATCGAGCTTAATGATGAAGCAAAGAAGGTTCCTGTTTTTACCTGCCAAAGGCAGGCCCCCTATTCCAAATGCACAACTTTCTATTATAGACTCAAAGCAGAGATAAAGAGTTATTATCTTACTATTTGAAAGCGAACAATACTCAGGTATTTGCAGAGATGCACCATATTCAAGAAATTCTCAATTCAGTGTGAAAAGTGCCAGGACAAGGACTTTGCAAATGACTGATGGCGAAAACCCAACACAGTAATCCAGGGCTAAAGCAGAGTCTCCCTTTCCTTACAGGGTCGAGCATGCCCTGGCTAAAGGTCACATTGTCCATCAAGGAGGTCCCTTACTGAAGACACGCCCACAGGGAGGTGGGGCGGAGGGAGGAGCCGACAGCCCAGAGCTGGCTCAGTCCAGTTCCCAGGAGACAGTTGAGCAGCAGCACTGGCGCCAGAGGGCGCCAGAGCAGTTGCCCCGCCGTGTGCCTCTCGTGTCCTTCTACAGCCCAGGCGGCAGTGCGGAGTTCGTCTCGCGACCATGGCCATGTCTGCGTGAGTCAGAAGGAGACCCAGGCTCTGGTGGGCTCCGGTAAGGGCTTGTCCCGAGAGGGAGCCGACCCCTCTTTTGAGGGCCGTGAACGCCGTGTCGAAAAGCCTCGGCTGTGGTGGGGGAGGGGTGCTGCGCTGAAGCGCGTGGGTTGGCTGGGGTAGGCTGGCTGTTCACCCCCGGAGTCTAGGACGGTGAGGGGCACGGAGCGACTGTGGTCCTGCAGCAGAGGACAAAAAGCGCACCCCGAAGGCGGTGGAGCCCAGGTGAGGGAGCAATCAGAGACCGATTCGGTGCGGGGCAGGTGCTCAAAATGGATGGCTGGGGGTGAGAGCCTGGGCTGGGGGAGAGGGGGGCGGTACCTAAGCGCTCGTGCTGGCTGTGGCAGGCTACTTGGGCATCCCTGAGGTCTCGGACTGCTCAGAGACGTCTCTGTCCAGTACACAGGAGACAGCGGAGCAGCCGTGCCGGCGCCAGAGGGCGCCAGAGCAGTTGCCCCACCGTGTGCCTCTCGGGTATTTGTACAGCCCAGGCGGCAGAGCGGACTTCGTCTCGCGACTGCCGTCCTATCTGCATGAGTCAGCAGGAGACCCAGGCTCTGGTGGGCTCCGGTAAGGCCATGTCCCCAGAGAGAGCCGACCCCACTTCTGAAGGCCATGGACGCTGGCCCACAAAGCCTCAGCTGTGGTGGGGAGGGGTGTAGCGTGGAAGCTCGCGGATAGTCTGGGGTAGGCTGGCTGTTCACCCCTGGTTTTAGGACTGTGGGGAACACTGCAGCGACTGTGGTCATGAAGGAAAGGACAAAGAAGTACACTGAAGTCACTGGAGCCCAGGCAAGGGAGCCACCAGAGTCCGATTCTGGGTGGGGTGCGTTCTCAAAATGGATGGCTATGGATGAGAGCCGGGGCTCGTGGGGTGCACTGAGGAGACCTAGAACCCGGGGTGGGGTGGGGTAGGATGGAGGCTCAGGGCAGCCTGGGGAGGATGCTCATGTTTGCGTGGACTCAACAGGGGGTCACCCGGGCCGGGCACACAGGTCTCGGATGCCACAAGAGTGGGCACTGCTGCGCCCTTCCTACGTTCTAGGGGACCTAGACGGACGAGAGGGCAGGGTGGAGACCAGGCTTCAGAGGATGTCAATGCCAGCTGGCAAGGCCTAATCTATGTTCTCTCGGTTGAAGCTAGGGTGGGACTGATGGCGTTCACTGCCGAAACCTGAGGGTTGGCTAGGGTAGGCTGCTTGTACAACCCAGAGGTCTCGGATGTTGCGGGGAGCACAGAAGTCGCTGTGGTATTGAGGAGAAAAGAAAAAGCCCACCCTGATATCGATGGAACCAGGCATGCTTGCGATGGGAGACCAATGCACAGCAGGGCACGTGCTCTTAATGGATGGCTGTGTCGTGAGAGCCAGGGCTCGTGTGGTGCATTGAGCAGTCTCAAAACCATGGTGGGGTGGGTGAGGGCTCAAGACAGCCTGAGGAGGGTGCTCGTGTGTGCAGGAGGTCACCGAGTCTGGCTCAGGGGTCTTGGAACCCACAGACGGAGTCGGCACTGCTGCTGCTCCAAGCCTTCCTTCTTCGGGACCTACACAGATAATAGAGCAGTGAGAAGACCACGCTTCAGAAGGTGTTGACACCGTCTGACAAAGCCTGGTCTGTGTTCTTCAGGTTGGTGCAAGGGTGTGTGTGATGGCGTGCAGCACCGTAGCGCTCAGGTTGGCCGGCTGGTTGCTCACTCCTGAGGTCTAGGATGGTGGGGGTCACAGAGCCAGCTGTGGTAGTGGAGGAGATGACAAAGAAGCCCACTTCGAGGTTTCTGGACCCCAGGTGAGGGAGCCATGGGATGCCATTCTGATGCTAGTTTCGTGCTCAAAGTGGACAGCTCTGGGGTGAAATCTGGGGCTCATGTGGTACACTGAGCAGACCCAAACCTGGGGTGTGGTGGGGTGGGAGCTCAAGGCAGCCTGGGGAGGATGCTCATGTATGCAGGGACTCAATAGGAGGTCACCCAGGCGGGGCTTAGGGATTTTTTTATCCCTCAGACAAAAAGTGGGTCCGGCTGTTCCAGTCCTTCCTTCTAGGGGACCTAGGCAGAGAAATAGGAGAGAAAACACTACACTTTAGCAGTGGTGTCTATGTTGGCCTGCACAGATGCGTCTGTGTTCCTGGATGGGTGGGGATGGGGTTCAGTGAAACATTAGGCAGGATGCCTGGAATAACCTGGTTCTTGAGCCCAGAGTTCTAGGATGGTAGGGGCACAGAAGCGTCTGTGGTAGTGCAGGAGAGGATAAAGAAGCCCACAGAGAAGTCAGTGCAGCCCAGACTCAGGCCCCACTGGAGACTGAATCAGTGCGACACATGTACTCAAACTCGACAGCTGTGGGCTGAGAGCTGGGGCTGCTATGTTGCAATGAGCAGCCCCAAAGCCTGCGGCTGTAGAGTGGGATGAGGGCTCAGAGCAGTCTGAGGAGGATCCTCATGTGTGCCGGGACTGAACACAAGGTCATTCAGCCTGGGTTTGGGCGTCAGATATCCCACAGACAGAGTGAGTGCTGCTGCCCCTTTCCTACCTTCTAAGAGACCGAGAGAGAGAAGAGATCAGAGAGAAGACCATGCTTCAGAGGGCTTTGCCACAGGCTGGCAAAACCTTGACTGTTGGCTTGGAGTTTGGGGGTGTGGGTGATGGCATGGGGCGCCAAAGTGTGCGGGTTGGCTGGGGCAACGTGTTTGTTCACCCCCAAGGTCTAAGACTGTGGGAGCACAGCAGCAGTTATGGTATGCAGGAGAGGACAAAGAAGCTCACTCCGATGTCAGTGGAACTAGCGCGCTTTCCAACCAAGACCATTTAGGTGCAGGGGCATATGCTGGACAGCTGTGGGTTGAGGGTGGGTCTGGCATGCTGCAGTGAGCAGAGCCAGAACTTGAGAGTGGGGTATGGTTGAAGGTTCAGGAAAGCCTGGAAGACACTCTCATGTGTGTAAGCAGTGACTCAACAGGAGGTCCCCCGGGCTGGGCTCAAGGGTCTTGGTTCCCAAAGACGGACTGAACATCACTGCTCCCATCCTATCTTCTGGGCAACCTAGACAGAAAATATAGGGATCAGACCATGCTTCAGAAGAGGGTGCTGGCTTCTGACCTGCAAAGCCTCTGTGTACTAGGGGTAGGGGCGTGGAGGAGCATTGCCGAAGGGCTCAGATTGACTGAGGTAGGCTCTAGTGTTGACCGCTGAGGTCTAGGACTATTGTGGGCACAGAAATGGATGTGATTGTGCAGGATATGACAACAAATCCGGCCCTTGAATTTGGGTGAGTCCAGATGTGGTTCCCATGGGAGACGTTTTCGGTGCACGGGCCCATGATCAAAATGCATGGCCCTTTGGTGAAAGCTAGGTCTCATATGATACAGTGAGCAAAGTCCTAGCCCAGGCTCGGTGTGCAGTGGAGGTTCAGGTCAGCCTGGGGAGCATGTTCCTATGTACAGGAACTCAAAATGAGGTCACTAATGCTGGGCTGAGGGGCCTCGGTTCCCACAGACAGAGTGAGCACTGCTCTCCCCATCCTACCTCTTAGGCAATATAGAGGGAGAAGACAGCAGGGGAAAGACCCCACTTCAGAAAAAGGTCTCCACACGTTCCCCACAAAGCCTTGTCTTTGTTCTCCAGATATGTGTGAGAGCTATGGTGGTGTAGCACTGAACAGCACATGCAGAATGTACTAGCCTGGTGTGTTCATCCCCAAGGTCTAGAACAGTCAGGGAGCACAGCAGTTGCTGTGGTAGTGCAGAAGAGGACAAAGAAGCCCACCCACAAATTAGTAGAAACCATGCACGGTTGCCATTGGAGACGGTTTCAGTGTAGTGATGCGCAAAGTGGAGGGTCATAAGGTGAGATCCAGGGCTCGCATGCTGCGGTGAGCAGAGCTGGAACCTCAGTGTGGGAGTTGGCTGGAGCCTCAGGGAAGCCTGGGGAGCATGCTCATGAGTGTGGTTACTCAATAGGAGGCCACCCAGGTTGGGCTCAGGTTCCTCAGATCCCAGACATTGTGGGCACTGTGGTCTGTGTCCTATCGTTCTAGGTGACCTAGGAGAGGATACCCAGGGGAGCACCCCACATCAGAGGGTGTCATTCACTGCCCAGCTGAGCCTCTTTTGTTTTCTGTCTGTGGGTAGGGCTTTGGGGGTGTGTGGGCAAAGCGGAACCACACGGGTTGGGTGACACAGGCTAGTGTGTTCACTACGGAGGCCAAGAACAGTGTGGGGCATGGTTGTGGCTGTGGCAGTGAAGGAGAGACAAAAAAACACACTCAGATATTGGTGGAACCCAGGTCCAGTTTACAGTGGAAATGGTGTGGGGTGTGTACTTAAAGTGAGGGCTGAAGGGTAGAACTGTGTCTTGTGAGCTGCAGGAAGCAGGGCTAGAACCCTGTGTGTGCGGGTAAGGGTGGGATCTCAGGATAGCCTGGGAAGGACACTCATGTGTGCAAGGACTCAACAAGATGTAACACAGGCTGGGCTCAGGTGTCTCAGATACCATAAATAGTGTGGGTGTGGCTTGACCCAGACTTCCCTTCTAGAACAACTACAGGGAGAAGATAGGGGGGACAAGATCCCACCTCAGAAGGGGGTGTGGACCCCTGTCTCACAAAGTCTTGTCTTTGATCTCTGTTTGGGTTGTCGGGGTGCAACTTCAAAGCATGCAGATTGGCTGAATTAAGCTGGGTGTGTTCACTCCGGAGGTCTTAGGTCAGTATGGGGCAGTGAAACAGTTGTATACAATGTTGCAATAGGAGATTACCCGGGCCGGGCTCAGGAGTTCTGGATTCTTCACATGTTTCGGGCACCCCCCTATACCCATGCAACCTTCTAGGCAACTCCATTCAGAGGAGTACACTGTATTTTATAGGGGTAACATTTATGTGAGGGTCTCAGGCTCAGGGCGGAACTGTCAGTCCGCATGAGGGGCTTTCTAGGTATTTCAAAATCATGGTAAGGATGTTCTGAGAGGATGGAGTAAATCCATGCTCCCATGGAAACCTGGGATGGGGGTGGGGGTAACTCACTTATTTCCTCCGTGGTATGCTGTAAGGCTTGGTGCAGAGTGATGAGGACTTTGTCTAAGTGGGACAGCCAAAGTTGTGTAGTGGGAGCATTTCTAGGTATTCCTGGAAGGTAAAGTGTGTATCATGAGATCTGAGGCAAAAAGCAAGCAGGTACTTCAAAGCTATCTGTTTTTCTGCACATTGTGAGAACAGAGGAAAGTGAAGTGCTGTCATATCTGCTAGAGAGACTCAGACAGACAGTTGCACTATAGAGTTCCAGGTAAAGAAGACTGCATAGGTTTAGTGCAAGGTGAAAGACAAAGTCTTGTTTGGCTGGGTATCACAGCATTGCAACCTGCTATATACATACAGTCAGCATTCTTAGCTCAAGAAACAGATGTCAGGCTGTTCCCCTTTGTCTCTGCTTCATAGCAAATCTGAGATATGGCAAGCATATTGGCAAATGTACTCTACTACCCTAAGAGACAGACAGTAGCAGGCAGCCCCTGGGGATCAAGAGAACTCATTTTTTTTTTTTTTGTTTTTCATGTAACCAGGGATTGAACTCAGGCCCTTGAACTTGCCATGAAAGCACTTATTCCATTCCCGCCCCCCCAAGAATTCTTTTTTTTCCCCCAAGAATTCTTTGAAAAAAATTGAGTACTGTAGCAGGCCATGAGAGTGAGGGAGCTAAGCATAGCTCTCAGTGTAGACCACATGAAATGCTAAATGCTGATTGCCACAAAATCTCTTGCACTTATGTAAGTTTCTATTTTCCATTTGTCATGAATTAATGTGTCAATTTCAAAACAGCAAAAGAAAGATGTGCAGGACCACCCTACAGGCAGTGATAACAGTGATGGCAAAGTAAGAGCACCAAATACCACAAGACACAAGGCTCTAATACACCATCGCTGTCATCAAAACAGAACCCCGTAGAGAAGAACAGCATGGTATAGCCTACAACTCACTCTGTCTTCCTCAGAAGGAAAGACTTAGTGCAGTTAGAGAACAAATGGTTTCTAGAACACTGCTCTCAGCAATTCACAGAGAGCCAAGGAGACATCTCTCTGCTGAGATGCTCAAACCATCTCTTTTGCCTCTTCCAGGTACCTGCAGCACAAGTCATCCCTGGTACACTTGACCCTCTTGGGCATAAGCAGAGTCATCATGCCTCGTGGTCACAAGAGCAAACGCCACCATGCTCCTAAGAAACACAAGAAGGCCGGAGAGGACAGCCAGAGAGGAGAGGATTCACAGGAAGAAGTGCCATCAACAGCAGAGGCAGTGGCTGCAGTAACAGAAATAGAAGAAGGAGCAGCAGCAATGGCAATAGGAGAAGAGCAAGAAGAGGTAGAGGAGTCGTCTTTCTACCAGGATCCACCCGATGATGCTTACTGGAGCCCTCCCCCGACATGTATGGTCAGATCACCATCTACCAGTAGCTTTTCTGATGAGGACACTGTTGTCAGTACTGACAAATTTTCCATTTGCAAATATGAGCAGAGCACATCTGGGGCCAGTTTCTGGACTGAGAGCTGTTCACATGAAGAAGACAGTCCTATTAAGATATTGATGTGGTTCATGCTTCAAAAATTTCATGTGAAGGAGCTTTTTACCATGGAAGAGTTGAAGAATGCACTCCCACCAGCATTCAGAGATGCATTTCCTGAGATTTTCAAGAGTGCATGTGAGCACTTGGAGGCGATCTTCGCAGTTGAAGTGACAGAAGTAGAGACCAGACATCACCACTATGACCTCCTCAGCAAGCTGAAGCTCCCCAATAATGGGAGGGTTCGTCCTGGGCGGGGCTACCCGACAACTGGGCTCCTGATGAAAGTCCTGTCTGTGATCCTCATGAAGAACCACTGTGCTTCGGAGGAAGACATCTGGAAATTCCTGAAAAAGATGAAAGTGTACCCTGGCAAGAAGCACACTGTATTTGGTCACCCCAAGAAGCTCCTCACCCAATGTTTTGTGAGTCTGAAGTACCTGGAGTACCGCCAGGTGCCTGGCAGTGTTCCTCCACGCCATGAGTTCCTTTGGGGTCCCCAGGCTCACGCTGAGCTCAGCAAGGAAAAAA
>PVKA01053502.1:0-11203 GCA_004027165.1 Ctenomys sociabilis | reverse complement strand
CCTTGTCTTGTGAAACCTTGCTGCAAGCACAGCCCTCATGCGGTTAATTCTGAAGTGCTGTTTATTAATCTTAGTGTATGATTACTGGCCTTTTTCATTTATCTATAATTTACCTAAGATTACAAATCAGAAGTCATCTTGCTACCAGTATTTAGAAGCCAGCAATGATTATTAATAATGATGTCCAACCCATCTGACCTGCCAGGATCCTTCTGACACTGCTCTAACAGCCCTTTCTGCACTCCACCTGACACACCAGGCGCTAATTCAAAGAATTTCTTAACTTCTTGCTTCTTTCTAGAAAGAGACAGTTGGTAACTTTTGTGAATTAGGCTGTAACTACTTTATAACTAACATGTCCTGCCTCTCTAGTCTGTCAGTTGCAGGGAATTCTGATGAGTCCCCATTTCAGTCTTACTCCTCATGGAGTTGTTCTGCGGTGGGCAGTTTTTTTGAAAACATGCTCAGCCAGAAGCCCCAAGTCCATGCAGCTGTGGCAGTTACAGTTCTGTGGTTTCATGTTAGTTACCTTATAGTTAACCATGTAATTAGTGCCACTTAATGTATGTTACCAAAAATAAATATATCTACCCAGACTAGATATAGTATTTTTTGTATAATTGGATTTCCTAATACTGATACTTGTCATTACCACAAAGAATGTATTGGTGTTTTTTTTGTTGTTGTTTCGTTTTGTTTTTTAACAAGAAAGTGTATTTGGAAATAAAGTCAGATGGAAAATTCATTTTTTTAAAATTCCCATTTTTTCACTTTGTCTGATACAAGAAGGCTATTGCCCCTTTTTGGACCCACATATCCTAGTTCCCTTCCCCAGAACTGGGTTAGTGACTAGGGATTTTGTTTGAATATGGCATAGCCTTTCTCACCTGGGCTGCAGGGCCTGGCTCTAATTCACAGCGCTCTTTTCTCCTCACCTACAGAGGTGCCCTCCCCGAGAAGACATCAGTTCTCAGGGATGGTACTCAGTTTTTCTCTTCTCTCCAGCTGACTAAACTTTTTTTCTGTACCAGTTAATTTTTCCAACTAATAGAATAAAGGCAGTTTTCTAAACTTCTGTATCCTGTGTTTGATTTTTTTCCAGGGCAGAGGGCAGGACGGTAGCAGAACTTGACCCTCCTGGCAGTACTCACTAGGTGCAAAGTACCACTTGTGCACACATCACCCATCATTAGCTGGGCTCCTCCCCAGGAGGTGACCATTCTATGTCACAGAGACCTGAAGAGAGCAGACTAGGCTCAATTTCCTTAGTCCTTAGCTGTTCAGTCCACTTAAGGAGGCCACAGTACCTGTATAAGGGCATTGTGGCACTAGGGACAGAGAGGAGGAAGACCAGAAGCCTGGATGTGAGGCTTGTTTTGGAGCCCGGTGTGCCTCTAATATGTCCCCTGTATTATCCACCTTCCTCGCAAGTTGCCTTTTCTGTTGTCTTTTTTTATACACGGTCTGGCTATGTAGTTGGGGCATACTTGAACTGGTAGTGAACCTTTTGCCACAGCCTCCACAGGCATGTGCCAGTGTGCCCAGCAATATACCCCCAACCATGAGAGCTGGTATGGTGGGGCACCCTTCTGATGCCAGCACAGAGTCAGCTCAGGTATAGGACCACTGCGAATTCCAGGTAAGCCTGGATTGTGTAGGGAGATCATGTCTCAAAACAACTTCCTCAGTAGCAGGGCCTGGTGGCACATTGCTGTAATCCCAGCACTAGTGTGGCTGAGATAGGATTGCCTCAAACCAGGCCAGTCTTGAGTTTGAACCAAGGTTGAAGTTAAAAAAAACTTGGGGCCGGGGAGATGGCTCAGTGGAATAAGCGCAAGGGCCTGAGTTCAATCCCCAGTTCCAGAAAAAAAAAAAAAAAAAAGCTTGAGAAGTCCAAAAAAAAAAAAAAATTGACAGGTGTGGCTTTTCCTTGCCAGGTGAACACCATTGTCACAAGTCGAAACTCCATGCACTTGGCAACAGTGGGTTGGGGTACGTGTTGGGAGGGTGACATGGCACACGGTAAGGGCTGTTGATGTAGAAACTGCATAATTCCTCTGCAGCCCCATTCCAAGGCTCTATCCCACACCCTAGTAAAGGAACCTTTGAGAACAATAGTAACCGGCACAGCCTTTAGGCCAGACCAGACACGCTCAAGCTGTGGGCTGGTCGCTGGGGTGGATCTGCCTTAAAACAAGCCGCACCCTCTAGCCTGGCTGCTGGGGGGAAGGGTGAGTCCTCCCACCCACCCGGGCTGTGGCCGGATGGGGCGTGACCGTCTGTAGGGAGGCGCTGAGCCCGGAAAAGTGTAGATGCCACGTGACCTTCCAGTTAAAAGACAGCTGCCACTATCCCGCCCCTGTTAGCTGGTTTGAGAGTGCTGGGTGTCCTTTGTATACGCCATGTGTGCTGCTCGGTTGGTGGCGGCCGCTCAGGCCACGGTGTACTCTTTCACCGCGCGCCCGCTGGCGGGTGGGGAGCCACTAAGTCTGGGCTCCCTGCGGGGCAAGGTGCTGCTCATTGAGAATGTCGCATCTCTCTGAGGCACCACGGTCCGTGACTTCACCCAGATGAACGATCTGCAGGCGCGTCTTGGACCTAGGGGCCTGGTGGTGCTCGGCTTCCCGTGCAACCAGTTCGGACACCAGGTGCGGCGGGCTGGAAGTTCGGGGGGAGTTGGGGTGGCGGCCGCGGCCAGGGCGCCGAGAGCAAGCCACTGGCGCAGGCCACTGGCACGTAGCACCTTCACCCCTGGCCCGCCCTGGGTGGTGCAAGGAGGGCGCCATTCTGGTGACTCACGGGAAAATTCCATTTTGTGATTAGAAAATACACCTCCTTGCTGCCTCTGATCCCAACTACCCTTCTCTCAGGAGAACGCTAAGAACGAAGAGATTCTACATTTGCTCAAATACGTCCGACCCGGTGGTGGGTTCGAGCCCAACTTCACACTCTTTGAGAAGTGCGAGGTGAATGGTGCGAAGGCACATCCGCTCTTCACCTTTCTTCGAGAGGCCCTCCCGGCTCCCAGCGACGACCCCACTGCGCTCATGACCGACCCCAAGTCTATCATCTGGTCCCCGGTGTGCCGCAACGACGTGGCCTGGAACTTTGAGAAGTTCCTGGTGGGCCCCGATGGTGTGCCGGTGCGCAGGTACAGCCGCCGCTTTCCCACCATCGACATTGAGCCTGACATCGAAGCCCTGCTGTCCCTGGGGCCCGGCCCAGCATAGGGCTCTCTTCCCATCCTGACCTCACAGTTGCCAGGTGCTCTTCTGGGGGTTCATCCATGAAGATGTTTTCTCTCAACCTGAATAGAGGAACATCTGATTCCCAGGAAATTCCCTGAGATGGGCACTGGCCCTGTTCACCTTCCCTCTCTCTACTCTGCTCAGCCCAGACCAAAATAATTTCCCTTTAATAAAGTGCTGTGAGTCACACAACTGTGTGTGTGTGTGTTCTGTGGCAGTGGCTATCTGGGACACCTTTCCTCCAACCTCCTTCCTTGCCTTGCAATGGGAGCCTCTTCCCCAATAGCGCTTCCTGTCTATTCTGTGGCCACCTAATTGGAATAGTAACCCTCTCCTTTATAAACAGAAGTTGGACACTGAAAGACATTCACAAAATACAAACTGGATTTCCTCCTGATGTTAGGTCCACATGAGCCTATTGGAAACTCATCCAGTATTATAAATTTGTATTCCATTACTCTCCATATTGCTACTCATTTTTTTATTTTTAATTTTATTGAGATAGCATGAGACAGTTTCAAAAACAGGTTAGTAGGACAATTAGAATAATTAATATACCCAGTTTTTTTATCTGCTCTGAAAAAGTTCTTGCCAATTACTGCTACTTGTGATTTTTTTTAGAACAGTGTCCCTCTATGTAGGTCGGACTTGGACTCCTAGTGATCTGCCTGTGTTCAGCCTCCAAAGAGCTGGGATTGGGCTGGCAAGATAGCTCAGCTGTCTAAAGCGCCTCTCAAGGACCGTGGTTCAATCCCCAGCACCACATGCCATGCCAGCCCTCCCCCCAGGGCCGGCTGAGCTGACACCACCGTCCCCCCCCCCCCGCGTGCAAAAAATAGAATCCGAGATGTGTAGCGAGACATTGTAATAAATAAATAAATTTAAAAAAACAAAACAGCTGGGATTACAGGCCTGTGCCACCCACTGGCTCAGTGCACCCTGGGGGCAGTGCGGGCACAGCCCATCAGAGGGATCAAATCTTGGCCACTGAGTCTGCCTAAGCAAGCTCCTTAATCCACTGAGCTATTTGGCTGGCCCTGCCGCTCATGTTCAGAGTATAATCAATGTACATTTTAACTGCCCTTTCTGACTATCTGGTACCCAGCACTCCTAAGATAAAAGCATATTGGCTGGGGCGATAGCTCAGTGGAGTAAGTGCTTACCTGGCAAGCGCAAGGTCCTGAATTTGATCCCTGGTACCACTAAAAAAAGATAAAGGCATATCTTGGTAACCAGCTGCTGCCACTCAGGTCCATCTGTTGGATCCTTCCACAAGTAATTTCAAGACACACCTAAAGCCAGTCTCTGTCACAGATGGGATATCTCCCTCCTTAGCACCAGGATGCAGTTTTTACTTAGACAAGCAAGCTATCAGAGATAGCTGAATGATATAGTATGGGCCAGAAGTTGTGGGTCCCAGTGATTCTGCCCAAAATTGGTGGCTCAAGATCCTATGTCTGAATCAGTTCTTCAAGAACTTTGCCTCTGGCCCTAAGCAAAGAACTTTTGCTGTGACACTCCCCACCCTCCCTATCCCACCCCCACCCCCACCTGTCTGTCCTTAGATTTCCAAGGATCTTTAGCAGCTGCTTGTACTCCTCCCTCGGTTAGAACTAGCAAGTGCTAGGATTAGTTGTACACCATCACACCCAGCTTCCTTTTGAGTTTAATTTTTTGAGACAAAACCTTGCTAAACCACTAAATTCTGCCTAATCCCAGCTCTTGGGAGGCTGTAAACAGGCAGATCACTATGAAGTCCTGTCTAGTAGTGAGGGGCTGGGGAAATAGCTTGGTGAAGTAAGCACTTGCCTGGCAAGCACAAGGTCCTGAGTTCAGTCCCTGGTACCACCAAAAAACAAAACAAAAAAACCTTGTACCTCTAGTAGTGAGACCCTGAACACCCTGTAGACCCTTCCCTAAAAAAAAAAAAAAAAAAGTCACTAGATTTCTTAGGCTTCTCTTTTTTTCTTTTTTGGTAGAATCACGGATTGAATCCAGACCCTTGTGTTTGCCAGGGAAGCACTTACTCCACTGAGCCATCTCCCTGGCCCCTTAGGATTGTCTTGAGCTTGCACCTTCCTACCTCAGACCCTCACAGTACTTGGATTACACACAGGTGCCATTATGCCTAGTATCCCTTCAAGCTTTTGAGTCCCCTTTGAGACAACCAAAGCAAAACTGCTCCCTGTTAGGTCCTAGCCTATCTGTTCTGTTAGAATACCCTGGAGTCTTGATTACATCTATGATGGGTATCCTGCTTTCCCAAAGGTTAAGAGGCTAAGTGAAAAAAAAAAAGAGGCCAAGTGGTAGGGTGGCTGTGGTGGAGCTGAGTATATTAGGCCACCTGTGACTCATGTCCTGTGCCTATTTTCCCCAAAAGCATTGTGCTCATCACGGACTTGCCACAATAGTCCTATGACATGTGTTACACGGTGTGCCTCAGGAAGGCAGAAGAACAAAATGTAATTAATAAAAAAAAAACATGTTATGAAAGGTAGTACAAGGCACTTGGACAATAAATAGAAAGGACAAGATGGGGAGATAGCTTGGAGATCTAAGCGTGTGCCTGGCAAGTGCAAGGACCTGAGTTGATCCCTGGTACACAGCCCCAGAACCCAGAGCACAGCATGCCAGCCCTGAGACCGGGTGTGGTGGTGCACCCCTGTAATCCCACTGCTGGGTAGGCTGAACAGGAGGAACACTATGAGTCTGAACTGTGCAGTGAGATTCTGTATCAAATAAAATTTAACGGAGCCGGGGAGACAGCTCAGTGGAATAAGCGCTTCCCTGGCAAGTGCAAGGGCCTGAGTTCAATCGCCAGTTCCACGAAATAAATAAATAAATAAATAAATAAAATCAAAAGAAGGGTCATAGGGCTGGCCAGATATCAGCCCCCACTGTGGGCTGAGACATCCACCAAGACTAGGTGTGGTAGCACGTATCTGTGATTACAGCACTTGGGAGGCTGAAAACAGGAGGATTAGCATGAGTCCAATCTGTATAGTGAGACCCTGTACACACTGTACTAAATACATAAATTAAAGAAGAAGAGTCATGATTATGTCCTAGAGAAAATGACAGTAAACTAAAAAGGGGAACTAAAAGAAGTAGCTGACTTCCCTGGCAAGCGCAAGGTCCTGAATTCAATCCCTGGTTCCGCAAAAAAAAAAAAAAAAAGAAGAAGTAGCTGATGCTGGGTGAAAAGGCAAGAAGTATAGTGTAAAAAGGCCTGAGATACAAAGCTGCCATTTGGTGCAAGAGATTGAACAAGGTCTTTGCATGCCAAGCATATACCACCTCTGAATTATGTCCCAACCTAAGAAAGTGATACTACTGAAAAAGACGGCAGTACGAAGAGTAGTTTTTGCAAGAAAGTAGATGAGATTATCTGTGTTACATGAGCCAGATGTACAATAATCCCAACACTCTGGGAGTCTGAATGCCTGCCAAGCACAAGGGCCTGAGTTCAATATCTGGTTCCAAAAGGGGAAAAAAAAAATCAAGTTTGAGCCCACCCTGGGAAATTTAGAGACTTACTGACATGCTGTATTTAAAAAAAAAAGGACTGGGGTGTACTGTGTAGCTCAGTGAGAAGGTTCTGGGTTTAATCCTCAGTACCACACACACACATACACAAACATAAAAGATTTATTTATTTTTTTCAGTACTGGGTATCAAACTCAGGATGTTGCACTTGCCAGGTAGGTAGGTGCTTATATGGCTGAGCTATATCCCCAATCCACAAAAGTAAATTTTAAAAAATATATATGTAAAAAATATTTTACATGATATATTCATATGGGGCTACCTGGAACAGGTGATAAATAAAAAATATTTAGAACTGGCAAAAGAAAAAAAAATATTTAGAACTGCATGGTGGTACATCCCCCTAATGGGAGGCTAAGGCAAGAGGAGAGAGTGAGTGAGAGAGAGAGAGAGAGAGAGAGAGAGAGAGAGAGAGAGAGAGATGTTATTTTAAGGTAAAGCTCAAGCTAAGGGGATTGTAATTATTGGAAGAGGATGAGGTCACTTGAGGAATGCAGGAAAAAAAAGATCAAAAGAGCTGACCCTGATCCCTGTGGATTTGCATATATGTGTCAAGGGCAAAGGGTGAGAACCTAGAGTGGATGGAATCAAGGGAATTTTATCATGAAAGAACAGACATTTCATGTAGAAAATAGCATGTTGGCACATGTTTGTAATCCTAGCACCCCAAGAGACTGATCCAGGTGGGCTGTGAGTTCAAATCCAACCTGTGTCAATAAAAAGTGGGCCAGTGAGATAGCTCATCGGATTAAAGCACTTGCTTAGGCAAGCTTAGTCAAAGCACAGGGACTATGTTTTGATCCCTGGTACCACATACTGCACCAGCCCTGCCTGGGCTGAGCCAGCCACATAAATAAATAAATAAATAAATAAATAAATAAATAAATAAATAAATAGGACTGGAGATACAGAGCAGCAGTAAAACACAAGTTTAGCATGCAAGAGGCTTTGGGTTCACTCTCCAGCACTGCAAAAAGGTGAGAGGCCAAAAGCAAGCCAAACATTGTGGCCCATACCTGTAATCCTAGCACTCTGGGTGGCTGGGGCAGGAGGACCATTGTGAGTTCCAGACAAAATGAGCTCAAAACCATCCTGAACTCATGGTGAGATCATGTTTCTTTTTTCAAAAGTAAAAAAAAAAAAAAAAAAAGACCAAAAAAGTGGCTGGGAATAGAACTCAGCGGCATAGCACCTGCCTGGCAAGCACAAGGTCCTGAGCTCAATTCCTGATACAAAAAAAAAAAAAAAGAGGCTGGGAGCTCTGCTCAGCTGAGTGGACAAAATCAGTGCTGCTCACCAGAAGTGGTCTGGGAGAAGGGTGGCTGAAGAAGGCTGGACAGCCACCAGTATGGAAGGCACCAGGACCTGTGCTAGAAGCTGAATCACAGTATCAAGGAATTAGCTGGTGCTTGTGAAAACATCTGGACAAGAGTACACCTCTGAAACACTGGGTTGGAAGGTTAGCATCCAGGGATCTCCTCAGGGGCCTTCCAGCTGAACCACTGCAGCTCTCCTCTTCCTGTACAGGATCAGCCCACACGGAACCCAGGACTACCACTTCCCCCAGGCTGTCTGCTGACTCACCCTTCCTTACCCACTTCTTTCCTCATAGTTTATGTCTTGGGCTGCCAAAGAAGTGAAATTCTGAACTCCGAGCACAGCTGATCCTGGATGGGGAATATTCCTCCTCAAAATTGCCAGCCTCCCTTAACTACAACTCTTTCTTTACCCTCTATCCTTCAAGAAGACTCAAGACAGTTAATAAAACTTCAGCATTTCCCAGTAAATTGAACACCTACCTACCTACCTACCTACACACACACACACACACTCTCTTTTACCACTCAACTTTATAACTGCTCCTAACTCTGATCTGTGCTTACCCTGTTTTATTGTGAATCAGCAATTCAAAAGAGTATGTGAAAAAAAAAAAAAAAGAATATGTGAAGTTGGGCATGGAGGTACAGCCTATAATCCTGGCACTTAGAAAGCTGAAGCAGAGGATCAAAGTTCAAGGCCAGCCTGGGGTATATACACAGCTAGACCCTGTCTCTAAACAAAAGACAATAAGCAAAGGGACAAGTCCGTAAAAGATTAAAAGTAGCCTGCTTGAGGATCTAGCCCTAGTGGGCCTGGCCACGGGCAGTGTTTGCTCTGGGAAACATTGCATTTAGGTCACGGATATTCTGAGAAGGGAGGAGCCAACTGTTACTCAATTCTGTTCAGAAATTTCTAGTTAGCTGTTCTAGCAGAAATGCTCTTTGTGTTTTTAAAACATTAAATCTGATGCAGTTAGGTCAGATACTGCTTGCACAATTAGTTCTTGATCAAATGGCTCCTTTATTCTGTCTTCAGTGTAGTTCCTCAAATAATTTTTTTCTTTTTTTTTGCAGAACCGGGGATTTAACTCAGACCCTTGCACTTGCCAGGGAAGCGCTTTTTCCACTGAGCCATCTCCCTGGCCCCTAATTTTTTCTTTCTATGACAGAGTCTTGCTATGTAGTTCAGGCTAGACTTGAACTCATTAGTCTAGGCTGGCCTCAACTTTGCAGGGATCCTCTGCCCTGGCCTCCAGAATGCTGGGATTACTGGGATGTGCCGCCATGCCCAATTTCTCATAATTTTTTTTGAGACAGGGAGTCACTATGTAGCTCAGGCTGGCCTTGAGGTTATTTTGCAGCCCAGGCTGGTCTTGAACTCGCAGTGATCTGCCTGTCTCAGCCTCCTGAGTGCTGGGGTTACAGGTGTGCACTACCATGCCCAGCACCATGCCCAATCTCAAACAACACTCAAAACAAATTTATTTTCAAAGGCAAATGCTTTGTTCTAAGCATTCCTGACCTGGTCAGTTTAATAGCTCTTTTAAATTTTAACTTCTGGATAATACTGAGATGAAACTACTGGTTAAAGATTTCCTCACAAACTAGGTGTGTTGATGCACTCCTGTAATCCCAGCACTCAGGAAGCTGTGGCAGGAAGATCACCCTGAGACTGAGACCAACAAGATCTTGCCTCAATAAAAAGAACAAACAAGATTTCTTCAGGAGAATGCAGCACTGAGCTGCAAAGAACAAGCCTTAGGGCTGGGTTGTAATTCAGTGATACAGCTGATGCCTGAGGCCCTGGGTTCCATGATGAGCACTGAAAAAAATAAATAAATAAAAATAAATAAATAAAAAGAAAAGAAAGAGAGCCCATCTTAGGCTATGGGCTCTGTCATATTACTTCGAATTGTCTATTTTTATTATTAAAGTCACTGAATATGCTGGAAGAGCAAGTTTTCACATGCCTGAGTCAACACTAAAAATCCAACTAGCTGGCCAACCAAATGACAGGATGTCTGCCTCACCTCAGGCACTGACATATTAGGAATGGGATAGTGAGAGAAATCCTTAAGAAGTGAGGTGCTACACCAATGGTTCACACCTATAATCCCAGTCCTTGGGAGGCAAAGGCAGGCAGATCACTACTTGATGCCAGCCTGGGCTCCATAGAAAGTTCAATCACAGCCTGAACTGTTATGGGAATGATATAGGGTTTCTGAATGATATAAGGGAAATATAACTCCCAACTTGCCAGAGGTCTAATATGTCAAGTCTGTCTTCCCCAAATTTGAAGAATGAGGGGCTAGAAATGCAGGTCAGCAGCACAGCACCTGCCTGGCAAGCAAAAGGTCTTGAGAAGAAGAAGGAAATATTGAAGGTCAAGAGTAGGATATCTTGGGTTGGGGAAAGAGCTGGGTCGTCTAAGCACCTGCCTGGCAAGTTCAAGATCTGGGATTGATCCCCAGGACCACATGCCATGCCAGCCCTGAAAGCCCTGGTGCATCTACCAACTCCAAAATGGGTGTGGTGATACACACCTGTAATCCCAATGCTTGGGAGGCTGAGATAGGAGGATCACTGAGTCCAAGTTGAGTCGAAAGACCCTGTACCAAAAAAAAAAAAAAAAAAAAAAAAAAAAGAGTAGGAAATATTGCATGGCAGTTCACCTGTAATCCCAGTACGCAGGAGGCTGAGGCAGGAAGATCACGACTTTGAAGTCACCTTCGTCTACACAGTGAATGCAGTGGCAGCCTGAACTATATAGCAAGACCCTGTCTCAAAAAAAAAAGGAAAGATTTATTAAAAGACAGCTCCTGGGCTGGAGAGATGGCTCAGTGGAGTAAGTGCTTCCCTGACAAGTGCAAGGGCCTGAGTTCAATCCCTGGTTCCTCAAAAATGAATAAATAAATAAATGAATGAATGGAAGTCTAATTATCTTTTAGCCGGGCGTGGTGGCGCATGCCTGTAATCCCAGCACTGGGGAGGCTGAGGCAGGAGGATTGTTGTGAGTTCGAGACCAGCCTGAGCTAAAAAGTGAGCTTAAGGCCAGCCTGAACTGCATAGTGAGACCCTGTCTCAAAAAGA